>CAUYUJ010015036.1:137679-140179 GCA_963575745.1 Prorocentrum cordatum
GGCGCGGTCGTCGTCCCATTGCCCCTGCGGGAAGAATGCGTCAGGGACAGACTCTCCGCAAACCAGGCCCAGGAACTCGTCGCAGGCCTCAGCGTCCCAACTGCTCGGGTCCAGGCTCTGCGCCCGCGAGCGCCCCGTCTCGGAGGCCCTCTGCACGGCCCAGGTGGTCCACTGCCGGTGGTGCTGGGAGGCCAGGGTGATGCAGTGCCGCATGACCTCATGCAGCAGGCAGCCCAGGGCGACCATGTCGCGATCGGAAGCGAGCCCCGCGCTGGAGCGGTCCGACAGCTCGGGGCCGTTCGGCGGGCCCACGGCCGGGAGCTTCAGGCTCTGGACGCGGGCCCTGGCGTCTCCAGGGTCGGCAGCGGCCTGCTTCGCGACGGGATCGTGGAGCCGGCCGGGGACAGGGTGCAGGCCGGGGGCCACCGCCTCCCGTGCCAGGCACGGACAGGCCTCCACCGCCTGCTGACCCAGGTGCACGACGTAGGCTAGTAGCTGCTGTCGGTGCGCCAGGGGCGGGTAGCGCTGGGTGAGGGCGCGGTCAGCGCAGCACTGCTCCCAGCTGCCCATCATGCCGCCGTGGGCGACCAGCCACGCCACCACGTGCGCCAGGAAGTACTGCTCCGCATCGAATGTCCAGCGCGGCCAGTCAGGCAGGGAGTCGTCGGGGATGACGCCCTGGGGCCAAATCGTGCGCAGGACCGCTCGCAGGTAGTCGTCGGAAAGCAGCTTCGGACCGAATACCGCGGCGTGCTCGCCGTCGCCGTCCAGGATGGTGTCCACCAGGTACCTGTAGTGCTGGTCCACCTCGAAGCCCAGGTGCCGCAGGTACCACACGTGCGCACGCAGGTCGTCTGGTGCGAGGTCGTCCACGCGGTTGGCGGGCCGAGCAGGCGCGTCGGGCCGAGCCCATACAGGTATCTGCGGAGCCCACAGGCGGAGGGCCGCGCGGGGGCTGTTGGACTGATCGGCGGGCGCCACGCGTAGGTCCTTGCTGGGCCTCGGGCTGCAAGCGGGGCCAGGGGAACGGGCGCTGCGCCCGCCTGGCGCGGAACCGCCGTCCTGCTGGGACCCGCTGGCAATTGCAAGCTTCGGGGCTTGCTGGGCTGCCACGCTGGCTGCCGCGTCTGTAGGCATGGCGTCGCCGCTGCCTGTGCCTCCGGCGCCCTGGCCTCTCAGCTGCGCCACTGACCGATCGTGCGCCGCCCTGGCTGCCATCCTACGTGTCCAGGCGCGTTGGAGTTGGTCGTCGGCCGGCTGGGGCGGCGGTGCTCCCCGGACGCGCTCCTGGCTGGCGCGCGCCTCCTGACCCCACGCGGCCGCTCGCCGTTGCACGCCCTACTGGCTGGGGCGCAGTGCGGCCCCCGTAGGAGCGGCCGGGATTCCAGGCGGCGCGGCGAGGGGCTTGACCCCAGGACCAGGGCACACTGCAGGGCCGCAAGTGTCGAGCACGTGTCGCACGGCAGACGGGGCCATGCCTCACTGATGGATCAGGCAGTCCTTGCAGCACCAGCCTGCGCGCCAGCGCCCGGACAGGAACATCTCCTTCATGAGCTGGACCGGTGGAAGCCCATGCACCAGGGAAAGGCCGGCGCGAAGGCCTTCTGCAGCGTGGCCGTACATGCCGGGGATGGGCTGCCCAGGCTGCCACATGTGCCCTTCGGTACCGGGCGGGCAGCCGTCGCACCGCCAGATGCCGAAGTTGCCCGAGTGGAACATGGAGATGAGGCGGTCGCCACTGGTGTTGCTGGATGGTAGCGCGGCGCCTACATTGAGCGGGTTCATGTCGCCGACCAGCGGGCCCAGGAGCTGTTGAAGGGGCGTGTCCCCCGTGGGCGTCGGTCTTGGGCAGCATCCAAGCAGGGCACGCATGGTGCGCACAAGCATCTCGTCAGGGCGGCCGTTGATCCATTCCTTGAAGTCCACGTCGTCCGGGATGGGTTGGCGGTCCTGCATGGCCTTCGTGGTCCAGCAGCAACTGCACAGCCAGGTGAGGCCCATCCCTTGGTAGTATTCCGTCTGTCTGTTGACCGCGATGACCAGGCGGACCCGCTTGCTGACGCACGCCCCTTCGTCGTGCTTGAACGGGCCGCGGAGGCACCCCTGGCACAGTAGAAGCCAGCCTTGCTCTGCTCCTTCACCCACCGAATATCGCGCTCGTCTATCCAGGGAGGCCGTAGCGTCACCCCTGGGCCCGGGCGGGGCCCGGGTGGGGCAGGCGCGCCCAGGTGCAGGCATGTGAAGAAGTACCCCCCGCCTATCCAGACGATCTTGCCCGCCTGCCTTGCAGGGTCCGCGGTGAGGCCTACGCTGGAACCGAGAACGTCGACCTAGAGCTCGCATACCGCGCATCCGTGGTCCGCTAGGGCCGTCAGGTCGGCGGCAGGGACGATGGCTTCGATGACGGCGAGCGTGGCCTGGAGCGGGAACTTCGCCGCCTCGAGCTCCTTCCAGGTGCGGGGGCATCCCGCCTCGATGGCGGCAGGGCGGTGGTGGGCGA
>CAUYUJ010015036.1:145179-160179 GCA_963575745.1 Prorocentrum cordatum
CGTGTTCGCCCAGCGCCAAGCCATCCATCTGCGCACGTGGAGTACATCAGGCATGCAGAGTTTAAGCATCAATGTCTCTGTTCTCCGCGTACTCCCGCGGGTGAAATCGGACCACAATTCGACGTCCTCGATCAAGATATATATATATATATATATACACACGGATCCCAGATGCGTGCTTTCGTCGTCGCTGACGTCGCCTTGCGGATTGGGCCGGCGGGCAGGTGGGCGCCTGCAGCAGTCGGGCCCGCTGGAGTCGTTTGGAGCAGTGCTGCCCGCGTCGCGGTTGTTTTCTTGACATGCATCTGGATTGCGCTGCGGCGTCGGCGTCGCTGCCGCGCGTCTCCCTGGCACTCCGAATATGCCGATGACCATTCGTCGCTGTGTTCGGCGCAACTGCTGCTTGAGAGGCTCGGTCAGCGTCCACGTCTCTGCGCCGTGCGTCATGGCGGGGATGACGGTGCCCCTATATAGTCGTCGTCGGCGTCGCAGTGGATAGCGCTGGCTGGTGAGTTATTGTCGGTGGCTGCTGAAACACGCCCATGCTCCTTGAATCGACTGCGCTACTTATGTTTCGGGTGCGTCGTGGAAACTAACGGTCTGGCCCCGGCGCGCGATGGCGCATGTTCGCGGTAGTGCGCCGATATCCATTCCAGCGATTTTAGCTATTCGGTCGCGGTGCCGAGGACAGTCGGTCACGATTGCGTTCTTGGCCGGGCGCAGCTTCCCCGATGTCCCAGACGAGGAGGCCCTCGGGGCCGGCATAGCTTCCAGGTAAGCAGCGGCTGTCTGTTTGCCGGTCTGAACCCCGAACCTGAACCTCCGATCCGTCATCACTTGCGACGAAGAAGATATCTTTTAGGATGCCCACCTGCTGGAACGAGTCGCAATCGAGCCCTAATTCTTCGATAAGGAACTCTGCCAGGGCACCATCATCGGGACGCACCGCAATCCACCGAGTAACACATTGATTCGTCGCGGGCCCAGGGGTCCGCAGGAGGAACACAGAGACGCGATCAGAGACCCCATTGATATCGCGAACGTTTCCCAGGGTGCCTGACTCGGGGCGCCAATCGATGACCTCGGCAACGGGGGCGCAGGCATAAATCCTGTCGACGCGACCAACGGACGAGACGACGCCCCCCCCCCCCTGGGTCATCGCGCACAGCCTGACCAGGAAATCTCGCAAAGGTCGGGACGACGCGACCGAAATGCCGAGGAAGAGCGGCACCGCCAAGGGTCGACTCGGAGCCGTCATGCGGGGCGCGCACAGAATCGTCTTCGACTAACTTGAGGTCGCCAGCCAGGAAAGGGGGGCGCGCGACGGGCGGGGGCATTTGCTGAGCGGCACGAGCCATCAGTTCGAATTTCGCGACCTGGGGAAGAAAGAAGAAGTCAGACATGCACATTCACGAAGGGGGGGGGCCTGCGGAAGCGTTCAGCCGAACATCGACGACTCGACCACGACTGACGCGCCCTCTCGGGCAATCCATCAAATTCATCAAAGAGAGACCTGCGAGCACATATGGCGCAGCCGCCGCTAGAGAGATCAGCGCGGAAGGAGCCGAAGTGGACGCGGGAGAGATAGTCGCGCTCGACGGGGGCAGAGATCGCCGTTGCTCCCGCGAGCTTCTCGGCGCATCACATCATCATACTTGCGGGGGAGCTGCTGATGCTTGCAAATGTTTTGCGACGCCCACCGCGCGAGCCGCGCTCGCTGCCGGTCAAAGTTGTCGAGTTACACGCGACCAGACTATGCCTGGAACGGGTAAGAAAGGCCCCACTCTCTGCGCCATCCTCTGAGACATTAAAAAAATAAAGGCGAGGGGGGGCGAGGGCGAGGAGGGCGAGGAACGAGAGGGGGGGCTGCGAAAATCAGCCAAAAACCGCGAGCTGGCACCCACAGCGAAAGAAGTTTCGCCAAAGACACAGACAGGCTGGGCCCCAGGCCAGCAAGACTGGCCCCCAAACGCCGCCTTTCGCGAGGGTTCAGACAATTGACGAGGCAAACAGAACATATACGTCGGGAATTAGCCTGGCGGAGAACCCAACCATATGCAGTTGTCAGTACCGCAGCTGCGGGTTTCATCTTCAATGGAACTCCCCATAGGACTACGGAACGTGTGAGGGGTGTGCCGAGATGGGTGCCACTGGGGCATTCGGCGAAGCTCCCTATGGGGACATGAAACACGCGCGGGGCGTGCCGACATGGGTGGCGGAAACGCATGTGCGGGCCGCCACTGGGGCCTCCAGCGGAGCTCCCTATGGGTCCCCGAAACATGATGCTACTGCGGGGTGGGGGGCCGGGATGCGTGGCGGAGACGCATGTAAGCGCCGCTACTGGGGCCTTCGGTGGAGCTCCCTATAGGGCCACGAAGCGCGTGAGGGGTGTACTGGGATGTGTGGCGGGGACGCATGTGAGCGCCGCCACTGGGGCCTTCGGCGCAGCTCCCTACGGGGCCACGAAGCGCGTGAGGGGTGTGCCGAATTGGGTGCGGGTGGTGACGCATGCGGGCGGTGCCACTGGGGCCTTCGGTGGAGCTCCCTATGGGGCCACGAAACCTGTTGTTGTGAGGGGCGTGCCGGGATGGGTGGCGGGGACGCATGTGAGCGCGGCCGCTGGGGCCTTCGGTGGAGCTCCCTATGGGGCCACGAAACGTGCGAGGGGTGCGCCGAATTGGGTGGGTGTGGGTGACGCATGTGAGCGCCGCCACTGGGGCCTCCAGTGGATGATGGGGCCACGAAACCTGTCAGGGATGTTCCGCAATGGGTGTGCGGGACGCACGCGCATGTGAGCGCCGCCACTGGGGCCTTCGGTGGGGCTCCCTATGGGGCCACGAAACGTGTGAGGGGTGTGCCGAATTGGGTGTGCGTGACGCATGCGGGCGGCAGCACTGGGGCCTTCGGTGGAGCTTCCTATGGGGCCACGAAACGTGTGAGGGGTGTGCCGAATTGGGTGTGCGGGACGCATGCGGGCGGCAGCACTGGGGCCTTCTGTGGGGCTCCCTATGGGGCCACGAAACGTGTGAGGGGTGTGCCGAAATGGGTGTGCGGGACGCATGCGGGCGGCAGCACTGGGGCCTTCGGCGGGGCTCCCTATGGGGCCACGAAGCGTGTGAGGGGTGTGCCGAATTGGGCGTGCCGGGCGCATGCGGGCGGCAGCACTGGGGCCTTCGGCGGAGCTCCTATGGGGCCACGAAACGTGTGAGGGGTGTGCCGAATTGGATGTGGGTGACGCATGCGGGAGGCAGCACTGGGGCCTTCGGTGGAGTTCCCTATGGAGCCACGAAACGTGTGAGGGGTGTGCCGAAATGGGTGTGGGTGACGCATGCGGGCGCGGGCACTGGGGCCTTTGGCGGAGCTCCCTATGGAGCCACGAAACGCGTGAGGGGTGTGCCGAAATGGGTGTGGGTGACGCATGCGGGCGCGGGCACTGGGGCCTTCGGTGGAGCTTCCTATGGAGCCACGAAACGTGTGAGGGGTGTGCCGAAATGGGTGTGGGTGACGCCTGCGGGCGCGGGCACTGGGGCCTTCGGTGGAGCTCCCTATGGAGCCACGAAACGTGGTGAGGGGTGTGCGCGAAAATGGGGTGTTGGCGACGCAATGCGGGGTGCGGGCGCCGCAACTGGGGCCTTCGGTGGAGCTCCCTAATGGAGCCACGAAAACGTGTGAGGGGTGTGCCGAAATGGGTGTGGGTGACGCATGCGGGCGCGGGCACTGGGGCCTTCGGTGGAGCTTCCTATGGAGCCACGAAACGTGTGAGGGGTGTGCCGACATGTGTGTGGGTGACGCATGCGGGCGCGGGCACTGGGGCCTTCGGCGGAGCTCCCTATGGAGCCACGAAACGCGTGAGGGGTGTGCCGCGGGCACTGGGGCCTTCGGTGGAGCTCCCTATGGAGCCACGAAACGTGCGAGGGGTGTTCCGAAATGGGTGTGGGTGACGCATGCGGGCGCGGGCACTGGGGCATTCGGCGGAGCTCTCCCAATGGAGCCACAAAACGCGTGAGGGGCGTGCCGAAATGGGTGTGGCTGACGCATGCGGGCGCGGGCACTGGGGCCTTCGGCGGAGCTCCCTATGGGGCCACGAAACGTGTAAGGGGTGTGCCGAAATGGGTGTGGCTGATGCATGCGGGCGCGGGCACTGGGCCCTTCGGTGGAGCTCCCTATGGAGCCGCGAAGCGTGTGAGGGGTGTGCCGAAATGGGTGTAGCTGACGCATGCGGGCGCGGGCACTGGGGCCTTCGGTGGAGCTCCCTATGGAGCCACGAAGCGGGTGAGGGGTGTGCTGAAATGGGTGTGGGTGACGCATGCGGGCGCGGGCACTGGGGCCTTCGGTGGAGCTCCCTATGGAGCCACGAAACGGTGCACTGGGTGGGGAAGAGGAGAGAAGAGGAGAGAGGGGAGGAGAGGAGACAAGTGAAGAGAGAAGGAGAGAAATGATGATGATGATAATGATGATGATAATGATGATGATGATGACGATGATGATGATGATGACGATGAGGATGATAGGAGGGGAGAGGAGGCGGAGGAGGAGAGGAGGAAGGAGACGCGGGGCACCGTCTCTGTAAAAACGAGGACCCAACACCACAGGATGGTTGGGAAGTTATCCTGGCGAAGGACCCAACCATATGCAATTGTGAATAATCAATTGTGAATATCTTCTCTGTGGAGCCCCCTATGGGGCCACGAAACGTGTGAGGGGTGTGCCGAAATGGGTGTGCGGGACGCATGCGGGCACACCCACTGGGACCTTCGGTGGAGCTCCCTATGGGGCCACGAAACGTGTGAGGGGTGTGCCGAAATGGGTGTGCGGGACGCATGCGGGCACACCCACTGGACCTTCGGCGGAGCTCCCTATGGGGCCACGAAGCGTGTGATGGGGTGTGCCGAATTGGGTGTGGGGGTGACGCATGCGGGCGCGGGCACTGGGGCCTTCGGCGGAGCTCCTATGGACCACGAAACGTGTGAGGGGTGTGCCGAAATGGGTGTGGGGACGCATGCGGGGCGGGCACTGGGGCCTTCGGTGGAGCTCCCTATGGAGCCACGAAGCGTGTGAGGGGTGTGCCGAAATGGGTGTGGGTGACGCATGCGGGCGGGCACTGGGGCCTTCGGTGGAGCTCCCTATGGAGCCACGAAACGTGTGAGGGGTGTGCCGAAATGGGTGTGGGTGACGCATGCGGGCGCGGGCACTGGGGCCTTCGGTGGAGCTCCCTATGGAGCCACGAAACGTGTGAGGGGTGTGCCGAAATGGGTGTGGGTGACGCATGCGGGCGCGGGCACTGGGGCCTTCGGTGGAGCTCCCTATGGAGCCACGAAACGTGTGAGGGGTGTGCCGAAATGGGTGTGGGTGACGCATGCGGGCGCGGGCACTGGGGCCTTCGGTGGAGCTCCCTATGGAGCCACGAAACGTGTGAGGGGTGTGCCGAAATGGGTGTGGGTGACGCATGCGGGCGCGGCCACTGGGGCCTTCGGTGGAGCTCCCTATGGAGCCACGAAACGTGTGAGGGGTGTGCCGAAATGGGTGTGGGTGACGCATGCGGCCGCGGGCACTGGGGCCTTCGGTGGAGCTCCCTATGGAGCCACGAAACGTGTGAGGGGTGTGCCGAAATGGGTGTGGGTGACGCATGCGGCCGCGGGCACTGGGGCCTTCGGTGGAGCTCCCTATGGAGCCACGAAACGTGTGAGGGGTGTGCCGAAATGGGTGTGGGTGACGCATGCGGGCGCGGGCACTGGGGCCTTCGGTGGAGCTCCCTATGGAGCCACGAAACGTGTGAGGGGTGTGCCGAAATGGGTGTGGGTGACGCATGCGGGCGCGGGCACTGGGGCCTTCGGTGGAGCTCCCTATGGAGCCACGAAACGTGTGAGGGGTGTGCCGAAATGGGTGTGGGTGACGCATGCGGGCGCGGGCACTGGGGCCTTCGGTGGAGCTCCCTATGGAGCCACGAAACGTGTGAGGGGTGTGCCGAAATGGGTGTGGGTGACGCATGCGGGCGCGGGGGGCAGCTCCATGGGCCACGAAACGTGTGAGGGTGTGCCGAAATGGGTGTGGGTGACGCACGCGGGCGGCACTGGGGCCTTCGGTGGAGCTCCCTATGGAGCCACGAAACGTGTGAGGGGTGTGCCGAAATGGGTGTGGGTGACGCATGCGGCGCGGGCACTGGGGCCTTCGGTGGAGCTCCCTATGGAGCCACGAAACGTGTGAGGGGTGTGCCGAAATGGGTGTGGGTGACGCATGCGGCGCGGGCACTGGGGCCTTCGGTGGGGCTCCCTATGGAGCCACGAAACGTGTGAAGGGGTGTGCCGAAATGGGTGTGGGTGACGCATGCGGGCGCGGGCACTGGGGCCTCCGGTGGAGCTCCCTATGGAGCCACGAAACGTGTGAGAGGCGTGCCGAAATGGGTGTGGGTGACGCATGCGGGCGCGGGCACTGGGGCCTTCGGTGGAGCTCCCTATGGAGCCACGAAACGTGTGAGGGGTGTGCCGAAATGGGCGTGGGTGGCGCATGCGGGCGCGGGCACTGGGGCCTTCGGTGGAGCTCCCTATGGAGCCACGAAACGGTGTACTGGGTGGGTGAAGAGGAGAGGAGGAGAGGAGGGGAGGAGAGGAGGGGAGAGGAGGCGGAGGAGGAGAGGAGGAGAGGAGACGCGGGCCACCGTCTCTTCAAAAGGAGGACCCAACAACACACGTTGGTTGGGAAAAATACACTCCTCGAGCTGCGCGCGGGCGCGGCAAGGGGGGGCCCGAGCGAATGATTCCCCGAGCCTGCAATGATTGAAGCTGTCGCTGTGGATGCATGTGTCGCACTGCTCTTTCAAACCTTCTTTCAGCGCGGCGAGCTCGAAAGGGTCGCCATTCTCGACTCAGTAGAGGATGTCCTGGAATGGGTTGGTCCCGAGCTTCAGTGTCTGCGCACTCCAGGTGCCGTGGTTCTTCAGCTCAGACACGACACCGTTGCACGCCACTCCGAAAGGGCATCGCCAGATCTTTGCCAAGCCGAATGGGCCGCGACAAGGAAGGAGCGAGGGTCCACCCAGGAGCAGACGATAAACTTGTGAAGTGCCCAAACACGGTATCGGTCTGATCCCCACTCGAAGTCCACCGAGTAGGACTACTTGAAGTTCTGGAACTTTTGAACGGCGGATCCTGCTAGCTCACTGGTGAAGTTGTTCCTCAGGGCGGCGCAGCGTTGCCTGACTGCGCGCGCGTCAACTTGCGGTGGGAGCCCCCAGAGCCGGCAGGGGTTTGAAGCGACGCATGGCCCGAATCAGACTGAGCAGCGCGCCTCGCAGCCGACCCTGTCAACAATGACTGAATTCACCCTGTGGTAGCAAGAGACGAGCCCGAGAGAGGGAACACACCTGCTACGTCAGGGAGGTCACCGTATCCTGCAGCTCCTTCAGCACGTTGCCACTCTCTGAGGGAACGCCAGAGACCCACCGCGTCAACATGTGCGTTGTCCTCCGAGAATCTACGGTTGGTGCTATCCTCGAACATGCCCATGCGGTTCTCGTTCTCGGAAATACGGGGCAAGAGACTGATCACCTCCGCGAGCTTCGCGCCCATCGTGTCGAATCTGGCGAAGGCGAGAGAGAGGCCGCTGTCCGCGCCGCTGCCATTCCTCGCCATGGAGGGAACTGCGGTGCGAGAGCAGAAGCTGAGCACGGGTCAAGCCAAATTCCAAAACAAGAGGGCTGAGGCGCACGGCTGGAGGCGCGAGGCCCAGCCTAGGAAAGGGACGCCCGAGCCTTATCTCGGCAGCGTCCAAGCTAGAAGCGCCAGGGACGCACGTTTCGAACTTGAGCCAAAATGGCTTGAGCCAAATTGGCTACGGATGTTGTTGATGATAATGTAGCGTTATGATGACGATGACGGTAATGACGATGATGGCGATGACGATGAGGATAAGGGCCGTGGTGATGATGACGCCCGAGAAAATGGCGATGACGACGATGATGGCGAGAGTGATGATGTTGATGACGATGTCGCTGCTGGTGATACTGGTTACGATGTTGCTGGTAGCGGTTGTGAAGGTTATGATGGTGATAATGATAGTGCTGCTCGCGAAGACAATGAGATTGACGACGATGACAATGACAATGACGATGGCAATGACAACGACGAGGAGGAACAGGCTACTGCTGATGACGGTGATGATGACGACGACAGGGTGAGAATGCTGATGATGATGGCGAAGGTGATGATGGTCATGATATGATGATGATGCTGACGATGATGATGGCGCCTGATGATGGCGGTGATAATACTGCACCACTGCAGCGAGCGACGAGGCTGAACAAATCTCGCCAGCCCCTTAGACCGAAGGCGCTGGAGGGCCCGACAGAGGGACTAAAAAGTTAGCTAACACGCCCGCTCTCTTTCTGCAGTCTCAGGACCCCTCTCGGAGCTTCCTCGGAGCCCTCCAGGGCACTCCGGGGCCTCAGCTGGGGCCCCACAAGGGGCCCCCAGAGAGAAAGCACGACAAGTGTGAGAACACATGCTTGTATAAACTACTGTTCAATGATATTGGAACCCTCGGGGCCCCACGCGGAGCTCTCCCACGCCCTCTCGGGCCTCTCTGAGAGTTCCAGGCGGCCCTCCGGAGAGCCCCGAGAGAGGGGCCAAGAGCCACTGTTAAAAGCGAGTTCAATCAAACGCTACTTTCCTGCAATCGCGAGACCCTCGCGGAGCCCGCTCGGAGCCCCCCGGGGCCCCCTGGCAGAAAATTATCCCAGTGCGACCCTACCTAGGAGTTGGAACCCCTAGCAAAGCAGCATTAGTAGTAACAGTAACGCTAAGCTAAAGCTAAGCTAAAGCTAAGCTAAAGCTAAGCCACAGCTAAGCTAAAGCCAAGCTAAGGCTAAAGCTAAGCTAAAGCTAAGCTAAAGCTAAGCTGAAGCTGAGCTGAAGCTAAGCTAAAGCTGAGCAGCAGCTAAGCTAAAGCTAAGCTACAGCTGAGCTAAAGCTAAGCTAAAGCTAAGCTAAAGCTCAGCTAAAGCTAAGCTAAAGCTAAGCTACAGCTAAGCTAAAGCTAAGCTAAAGCTAAGCTGAAGCTATGCTAAAGCTAAGCTAAAGCTAAGCTAAACGCTAAACGAAAAGCTAAGCGATACGCTAAGCTAAAGCTTAGCTACAGCTAAGCTAAAGCTAAGATAAAGCTAAAGCTAAGCTAAAGCTAAAGCTCCAGCTAAAGCTAAAGCTCCCAGGGGACCGGGGCGAAGCGCTCCCAGGGGACTGGGGGAACCGACCGGGGCGTGTTCCACTGCCCGGCCCCTTGAAGATAAGAGAGTAAGAACCCTTCTAGGCAGCCTAGGTAGGGAATCAACAAAAAAACAGCTTATGAAAAACGGTTCCCTCCCAGGCCCCCCTCGGGACCCTCGCGGACCATCCTACCCTTTTCGCGCCCTCAGAAGGCCCCGAGAAAGCGGTGGGATCTTTTCTCGGGATGCCCGCCTTGAGCCGAAACGTCAATGGCGCACGCCACATCATGATATCCAAACGCTCTCCGAGCACAACCAGAGCCGGGGACTGCGGGTTTACGCAGCCCTCTTCGCGCCGCCCGGCCCCATTGTCCAGGCACGACTCAAACACACGCAAAACATAACCCGATCTCAACAGCACAGATGTTACATGATGAATTCGAGCACTCGGACGTGCCCTGAGCAAGCACTAAGCATCGCCACCGACCGCGGCCCGCCCATTGCAGAAGATGGCGTGGAGGCCGAAGATCTGCAGGCCAAAATGGCCGCTGTCATAGACTGGCCCCCTAGACCATCGCCTGGACGGCACTCGAGAGGGGCGCATCCGAGAGCTCAACTTCATCATGCTCAAAGCTCGCAGCATCGCTGCCTGATGTAAGAACTTGGCGCCCACGTCCGCAGGGTTGGATTTGCCCGAGACCGTGGAAAGCTGAAAGCGGCCGTCGCGGAGGGCCCGCTGGACCCGCAGCGCCGGCGTCTCAAAGAACGAACCTCGCCGCAGCCACGGCGCTGCAGGACGCCGAGGGCCGCGGCCGAATCACTCCATACTCGAAGGCCCAGCTCACGACCGAAGCCTCGACGCAACGCCTGCATGCCAATGGCCCTGCTGGCCGCACGCACACAGCCATGGAATTCCGCCTCGCCACAACTCATCGCGATCGGGACCTGCGTCGTGAAGGCCGTCGCGATCAGATGCTGGCCGTGCTTGATCACGACCGAGCTGGCGCTCCTCCTGGCGATCGGGCAACCAGCCCAGTCCGCGCCAGAGTAGATGTCCAGGAAGGCGGGCCCACCCCGGCGGCCCCACCTCCACGCGGTTCGCGGGGCCCCCACGAGGAAGCGCCCAGCACGCTTCAGGAGCCCGCGATGGCGCTCCGTCGGCAACTGCATACCACGGGCGCACTCCTTCGCGGCGAACTGCAGCTCCGGGCGGTCGAGCGCGAGGAAGCCCAGCCCCATGCACGCACTGCGATGCTCGGCCGCCTCGGACACGGGCAGCTCACGCTCAACCCCAGGCGCCAACTTCTGGCTCACGCCAGGCGAGCTCACCGACTTCGCGTCAGACGTCATGCCCAGCTGCGCGTGGAGAGCCTGCGCGCGCCTGGGGCCCACCTCGCACGCGATGGCTCCGCCGCCCTGGATCCACCGATCTCGCCAGCGCAGGACCCTATTGAGACGCGCGATCGCCTTCAGGACCCTATTGAGCACGCCACGATCCTTCAAGATGAACTTCGCACGCAGCACCTCGCGGATGGCCTCCGTATCGTTGCGGGAGCCCTCGAGCACAAAGTCGTCGCCGCGGTGGAGGAAGCCCACCTGCTTGTCCTCGCGGTAGTATACGCACGAGGCCGACTGGTCGCAGCCGGCGCCGACGACTGTCTCGGAGGTCGCCAGCTCGAAGTTCTGGCCGGCGCCACGCGCCCCGTAGAGAGCCATCCTCAAGAGCCCGCACTTGCCTGCCTCCTGCGACATCGGGCCCTCGCCTGGGGGCCCGATGTAGAATGCCCTCTTGATCCCGCAGTGCGGGCGAGCCCTTGAGATGTCAGGGAAGCGCAGGACGCGGCCCTCAGCCGGGTCGATCGACATCAACAACTTGCACGCGAGTCGGAGACACTCCAGCGGTGGCGCCGCTGCAAACACTGCGCCGACGTCATCCCCAGCGATGGTTCTCTGCGCCTTAGTCTCCTGCACGACGAGACGCAAACTCCAGTCGGGCTGGCTCGAATCACCCCTGTCGATGTCACCCCGCGCACGTTGCGAGGCTTGCGGCCGAGCTCGCGGGAGCAGTCCTCGTCACTCGCGTAGGTCCCACACCCCGAGCTGAGCCATGAAGTCCATCCCCGATCGCCCCGCTGCCATGACCTTCTCGGCGTCCAGCGGCACCCCCGTGAGATCGCCATAGAACTCGGTCTTCAAGGTGTCGCGCAAGTGCCCGGTGAAGCCTTTCAAGATGATCTCCTCGTCGCCCACGTTCGGCCCCGCATCAAAGGCCGATGGAGTGAGCACCTTCTTGTTCGAGAGGAGCTGGCGGAGACCACGTTGCATGGCTCGGAGGCGCTTCGTCGGGCACCTCTCCGCCACGCGCATGCTCCGGCCAACGAAGGTGGAGCGCTCGTGCTGGGGGCCAATCCCTGCGTCGCTAGGGCAGCGCCTGCAAAATTCAGCCGACACCTCCATGTCGTTGCTCATCCACCCTGTCGGCTTCTTGGCAAGCCCATCGCCGCGCGCGTCCAGGACCACGAGGCCGCGCGCGCACTGGCCCCCTCGCACGACCACCACGCCAGGAAGGCCATCACGTTCTCCACGACATCCAAGCCCCAGCTATCGGCGCCCCAGGGGCGCTCGCGAAGAAACGCGCGGCCACTCACGACCTGCAGCGCGCACAAGTCCATCGCAAACCTCAGGTGCTCGCACCCGATGGCAAAGCCTGGCGCTGCATCTCGAAATCCTCGCCCAGGTACTTCAGCATGGAGAACGGCGCGCAGCGAGGACTACCCAGGAGGAAGCACGGCTGGTAGTGCTCAACCAGCTCGCGGCACTGCTGCTGTTGGCGGCGGTCGGACAAGTCCCAGCCGACCCCGATGTCGAACGAGCCGCCATGGATCAGCCCGAAGTGCGGCGCAAAGCCAACAAGCCGGTTCGGACAGAACACCTCCACCTAGTTAACCATGCGCCCGCTGTAGCCGAGCGAGAGCAGCAGCGCCTCGATCTCCCCCAGCAGGTTGCCGTCGCCCGGGCCTGGAAGAGCCGGGGCCATATCCACGTCCGCGGCTGGCGCGGCTGCTGGCGCTGGCGCCAGTGCAACCGGCCCACCGCTGCCTGACGAACCGCCTCCTCCGCCATCCCCACGCTGTCGTTTCCGAAATCGGAACTCCTCGAGCCTCTACCTCGCGGCGTCACCCTCGAGCATCGCCCGCTCGATCCGAGCGCGGCACTCGGCAGGGTGGGCCTGCGCCCGAACACCGAGGAGGATCACGTCATCGCCGTGGCAGTGAGAGGTAGCGCCATGCGTCGCAATCTCGACGTCCTTCCTGATGCGGACGGCTCGCAGCCCAGCACTCGGCCGCGCGCATCGAGGGGCCCGAGGTGGGAGGCCCACTCAATCAGGGACCGGCGGCACTGGGGCGTCGGCCGGCACGACCGGCGGCGCTGGAGCCCCAGCCGGCACAGCTGGCCCTGGCACACGGATCTCGATGGCCACCGGCACCTCGTCAATAGCCGCATTCGCCAACACAGGCGCTGGAAAACGAAAAGCGTTCAGCACATCTGTTCGCCGAGCCGGTCGATCGGTAGTCGCTCGAAGGTTCTGGCACGCAGCACGCCGAGCTCCGCGCAGATGAGGGCCTCGTCGGCGCGCGGCGTGGGCCCGAGGTAGAGCCCCGAGAAGAACTTGCCCTCGACGCCGACCTTCCGCTTGACCCCGGGAGGCACAGCACCTTCTTCGAGGAGCAAGCGAGATCCTCGCCGAAGGCCCGGCCGCGCCCGAGCCCCCACGCGGTCCGACCACCAGCACCGCGCCTGCCCAGGTTGATCGACATCGCCACGGGCTTGACCATCCACGGGGCCACTAGGCGGCCGGCGCCGATGCCAACGCCGTGGAGGTCGTCGACCTGCGCCCTCACGGTCCTGATCTTGGCCTTCACCTCGCGCGTAGCGTGCTCGGCGAAGCCATTGCCCTGGGTTTCGCCGACCGCACTCTCCTCGGGGACCGTCTCGACGCCGCGGTCCCCATTGAGCTTGGCTGCGATGCGGGTCTTCAAGGCGGCGAGGGAAGCCTCGCCATCTGAACGGAAGACGAAGCGCCCGTGGCCAGCCAACGCTAGCCCTGTCGACCACGACTTCTCAGGCCAAGGATGCACCACCCCCTCGGCTGGCACCATGGACGCGTGGAACCAGCGTTGCCTGGGAGCCCTTGCCAATCAGCATCGTCGCCCCGCCCTCACCCGCGCCAGAGTAACTAGCCGTAGTCGACGCCGACCACCTCGAGAGCCGCCCCCTGGCGGTCTGCGGCGCGGCGGCCCGCTGACAGGCCCCTGCCGAAGACGCACTCCCGGCGCCAGGCCCTGCAGGGCTCGCGCAGCACCTCATGCGCGGCTGACTCGGCCGCCGTCGGGGCCGCAGGCCCCCTCGCCGGTCGCACCGGGGGACCCTCAGCGACCTCCTCGTGGATCGGGCCTGGCTGGCTGGCCTCGCCTTGGGGAGGCTCTGGGCCCGCCACCTCCACGGGGCAGACCTCTGGCGCGGGTCGACGCGCATGTCGATCACGTAGAACTTGTCCCAGAAGCAGAATTTCACGACATCTCCGCTGGTCTCGCGGCACGCGCAGCTAACATCTCGCCCGCCCTCGGAATCGAAGACGAGCCGATGGCCTGAGTCGACCATCTCCGCGACTCCCAGCAACGGCTCGCTGACGTCCGCCGCCCTGAACTTGGCGGCGATCGCCTGGGAAGCCCCGGGCATGATCCCCACCGGGAACCTCTCGCCCTCGTCAGCCACGCAGTGGCCGGAGGCGGTCTTGAAGGCGAACGCCCCCCCAGGACTCTCGCGCACGGGGTAGTCCGCACACGAGCCACGCGGCAGCACAGAGGCCGCAACGCACAAGTCGATGCCCGCACGCAAGACGCCGTTGAGCTCGACCTCCTCCGCATCCGAATTGCCGTGGATCATGTTCACGCCCAGGACCGCGCCGATCACGAAGTCGACACCGCCCGCCATCGCAGACGCCAAGTCGTTAAGGGTGAGGCAGTGGAGTCGCGAGAACGGGCGGCCAACCTGCTCGCTGTCGCCATCGAGGTAGACCGCCGCAATCTGCCGAGACGCTCCACTCGTCGGAGACGATGCTGGACCTATCCTCGCGGTCGCAGCCGTCGAGGTCGAGGCAGCTGACATAGGCACCGACGGAGCCCGCCTGGTCGCGCCAGGGCCCATTCCAAGCTGGCGACGCTGGTTCGGGCGCGACAGGGCCTGCCCTCGCAGTGTGTGACCACGACCGCCGCGACCCCAGCAGAGAGGCCCGAGTCTCTGCCCGTGGCCCTTCACTCCGCTGGCCATGCTCTTGCCGTCAGACTCTTCCCCTTGCCGTCGCTCCTACCCCTGCCTTTGCCGTCGCCCTTGGTCTTGCCCTCGCCGTCACTCCCGCCCTTGCCCTTGACGACCTTGGCGCACATGCTCAGGTCCATCGGCGCGGGGACCGGAGCGATCGCACCCTGGGCCCTGCGGACGTCCGCGACCTCTCGGCGGAAGTCCGGCCACTCCACAAGCTGGGTCGCATTGAGCAAGAGGCGTCGCCGCAGGGGCCTGGCGCAGCACGATACCAATCCTCAACAAACCCGAGAGGATCTCGCCACTCCGCTGCTCGTATCGGATCCGCTCGCGCTCGAACAATGCTAGCCTGTCCTCGACGTCACCAGCGAATGCGAAATTCAGTAGGTTGAGCAACTGGCCAGCGATCCGAAATCGAGCATTCGACTCATAATACTCAACGAGCTTGCGCCACGCCGGGGAGCCCTCATTCTCCCCGCCAT
>CAUYUJ010015036.1:165179-213690 GCA_963575745.1 Prorocentrum cordatum
TTGCGGATCTGGCTTGTCCCCTTCTCTCGCGGGGAGGCCGCTGTGTTGGCGGCCGAGGTTATGGACATGCAGCCGAAATTGTCGCACACTTTGGGGCCACTCGCCTTGTCGGGAAGCAGTGGTGAGGTGATCGTCTTGGCGAGCAAGGGCGACTCGGGATCCATCGTGACTGTCCTGGCGCTCGCAGCTCGGCAAATCTTATGGTATTCGTACTTCGCCTCGGAGACCTGCTGCGGCGCGCGGTTTGTGGCGGGCAGCCTGGGAGGAATCGGCACCAACGGAACCGCAGCTTTGTCCACCACAGGCTTCGCCCTCTGCATCACAGCGCCTTGCGAAGGAGACGACCTCACTGCCAAGCAGGGCGTCGCCACGTCGGAGCCTGCTCTGCCTGGCAGCGTCGAGGCGCTCGCGACACGGGACACCACTGGCCTAGGAGGACACAGTACCGACGGCGCCGCGGCTTTGTCCACAACAGGCTTCGTCATCTGCACTGCGGTATTTTGCGTGGGAGAGGAACTCACTGCGAGCCAGTGCGCTGCCACGGCGGAGCTCCATCCATCTGGCAGCGTGGCGCGCGAATTCGCGGCGCCCGCGACACGGGACACCACTGCCCTGGGAGGAACTGGCACCGACGGCGCCGTGGCTTTGTCCACCGCAGGCTGCGTCCTCTGCGTCACGGGGCCCTGGGATGCACAAGAACTCACGGCTGGCCGGGGCGCCGCCGAATCGGAGCTCCCTCTGGCTGGTAGCGTGGCGCGCAGCGTCGCGGCGCCATCGCCACGAGGCACCGCTGGCGGCAGCACGGCACCGCCGATGGGGGCACCACGGCCGAGTCTGTGCGGCACTGGCGGCGACCCCACGCCGGCGAGGAGGCCGCCGCACCCGCGCGGCATGGACGCGGTGCCGGCGATGGGCGGCTGCAGCGCGCACTGCGGGTGGGCCACGGCCGCCGCTGCCATCTGAGCCTCGGAGCGTGTACCGTCCAGTGTTGAAAGCTCGGCGAGTGGCCTTCTCCGCTCCCGCCAATTCGAGCATGAGCCAAAACGGCTGCGACCCCCTTCGTCCTGTCTGGAAGGTGCCGGCGCGAGAGCTCCGTGGACGCAGGCCCCACCTCGAGGGGGGGGCGGGGGGCAAGGGCGCAGCGGGCCAGGATGGAGCCAAAGGTCAAGAGAGAGGGAGGGGCAGGGGACTGGCCCCCCGCTGCTCCTGCCCCTCTTCCACACGCCCCGCCCGCTGCTCCCGCTCCTCCAGCTCCTCTCGCTCCTCCTGCGTTCCTGGTCGATCCGCTTCTCCCACCCCTACCGTTCGTCATGCTCACCCAGCTCCTCCCCGTCCGGCGACCGTCCGAGGAGGCGGCAAAGGAGCAGTCGGGCCTGCACCACTAGAGTAGCCAGCACGTGGCCGAGGCCAGCTGGCCCCCGAGCTGCCGCGTGAGGTAGCCCCAGCATGCATGGCAGCAGGCAACTCTGCCAACCGCAAGATATCAGCCCTCTTGCCAGGTGCGGCGTAAAGATCTCGAGCCCCTGAGATACTGGGCCCCTGTGCCCCACCCCTGCCCCTCACAGGGGCGCGCCATGGTGCATAGATTCCCAGCACCGAGCCTTGGCCAAAGTCGCAATCCCCCATGGGGCCCTCACATCCTGGCGTCACGACCTCTTCAAGTCGCGATCCATCAGCATCGAGAGAGCTCGAACCCCCGAGCACTGCGACAGAGGGTACTGCAATGCTGTGAAAGCTGACAGAGATACGTGGAGCTTCTAGCCCGACTGCGTTTCAGCATGCGCGTTGCGCTTGGAGACTGCACCACACGCCTGATAAATCACACAAGCACTCCTCTTCCTCCAACTCCTCATCTTTCTGATCAATCGTACTCCTCATCATATGACTCCTCGTCATACCCCACTCCCTCAGAAGTTCATCCTGGTGGTTTGCATCTTCTTTGCAGCTTTCCCCCTCAGACTCAGTCTCGGCCTCAGGATTGTGATCGTTACCGTCATCGTCATCATCATCGTCATCACCAACACCACCACCACCACCGTGATCATCATCGGCATCGTCATAATCGTCTGCATCGCAATCATCATCGGCATCGTCATCATCATCATCATCATCATCATCATCATCATCATCATCAGCAGCAGCAGCAGTATCAGTATCACAATCAGCATCAGCATCATCATCATCATCATCAGCAACATCAGCATCAGCATCAGCATCATCATCATCAGCATCACCACCACCATCAACATCAACATCAGCATCATCATCCGCATCAGCATCATCATCAGCAACATCATCCTCAGCATCATCATCGTCATCATCATATGTATCGACATCATCATCATCAACATCATCACCATCATAATAATCAGAATCATCATCATCATCATCATCATGTTCCTCATCATCATGATCCTGATCATCATTATTGTCATCGTCATCATCATCATCATCATCATCATCAGCATCATCATTTTCCCGATCATGATCAGCATCATCATTATCAGCGCCATTGTCACAATGCTACGCATAATCAGAATCATCATCAGCAGCACCACCACCGTCATCATCATCGACGTCAAAATCGCCATCGTCCTCATCATCAGAATCATCATCATCAGCGAACCATCGCCATCACAATCACCATCATCAGCATCACCAGCCGCAGCATCATCACATCAGCGCAATCATCATCGGCAGCAGCATCACCACCACTACCATAATCATCACCAGCAGCAGTATGGTCATCATCCTCGTCCTCCTCATCGTCATCCTCATCCTCATCATCATCGTCATCATCATATTGCTCCTTCTCATTATCATCGTCATCATCATCACCATCCCAATCATCACCATCAGCATCAGCATTATCATCAGCAGATCCCGTCAAGTCAAGTCCGGTCGAAAGGGCCTGGAGGCCACTCAATCCGCAAGCGGAGACGGAGGGCGTGAAACAATACGGCAAGACAACGCGCATGCAAGACCAATGGTGGATAGAAAATCGATATAAAACCCTATCTTACATCATACGGTCTACCACATGTAATTCAAAAATGCAGTCTCCAACCGCTGCCAGGGGAAAGGCTCTTGGCGACATACAACGCGTGATATACTCGTACCTTGCTCTTGTCCCAAGAATGAATCGACAGCATCTGTCAATCTACGTCGCGGTCGGCCTCGGCGTCGAACTCCGGGCGGGCGCCATCGTAACATCTGCGCTGGCCACGTTTGCATGTCACCAATGGCAAAACGCGCCACAAGGCGCCACAGGGAGCGATCCATCACAACGGGCCAGTCTGACACAGGAAGAATGCCTGAAGCGACGCGCACCTTCTGTTTGCAACGTCGCCCCGCTTCCCCCCGACTTTCGCTGGGATGCCTGTTGAAACCGACCATATTGCGCAGCATTGTGGCTCGCGCCGACGCACTCCGCGACTGATGGAATGCTGTCGCGGCTGTCGCCGAAAGACCGTAGACCGCGATGGGCGCAACAACCGCGTCGAAAAGTTCCAAGAGAAGGCGCAACGATATAACCTCATTCAACCGAACCGTTTTGCGCAAGTGAAAGTTACCCCATGCACACTCCCTGCAACAATCTTTAGTGCAATCTGATATGCTGCGCAAGTCCCCATCCGAATTTCTCGCCGAAATACCTGTGAGACACACCTGGGACGTCATGACAGGCAACTGGCAGCCAGTAAGCTGCAGCATGAGAGGCCCTTTAACGTTGGACACAGAAACGTCGTTAGTGAGTACGCGCGTCTTGTCTGCATTCAACGAAAGGCCGCACGCCGACAATTCTTCCGAAAGAATGTCCCACATGCGAGTCGCCTGTGCGGCGGAACGTGCACACAGTGAAATCTCAAGCGCGTACAGGACGTTGCCGAGTAATTCAACATCTCCAACGTTGAAGCCGCACTGCTGAGCTCAGATCTTGAACCTCTGGATTGCGTGCTCCAGTCCAGCGATGAAAGCAGCGAAAACAAAACGTCGCCTGTTTGACTCCGCGCGCCATGTCAAACGCTGCGCCACAATTAACGCTGCCCCATTGGGCGCCGTTGCTGACAAAAGACGCACGCATGCTACATCAACCCCCTGTTCCGCGCCAACGCTTGGAAAAGCACGCGATGCTCCAGCCCGTCGGAAACTGCAGCGAGATCAACGCTAGCTTTCCACAGCGGGAGCTGCCATCCCCAGGCCTTCGCGCAAAAAAAACCCAGGACGACGCATGCGTCGCCCACGGAACGGCCCGGTCGAAACCCAACTGGGCCACGCGGCCGCCCCCCCCTAAATCGGGCTGCGAACGCGAGACGACCAGGCGAGCGAATATCTTACATGGCACGCGCGACTCGCAATGGGACGCCAATTCTCTACGTCACGCCTGCTGCCAGTCCTCGGCAACATGGTAGAACGCGTCTCCTGCCACGCGGGATCGCTGCACCCCGCGATGAGCGGCGCGTTCAAGCCCGACGAGACGCGCCCGCGCAGAGCATCGCCACCAAACGCAAGCACGTCAAGGGCGACGCCGCACTCATCTGCGCACCTTCCGCGCTTTATGCGCTCGAAATATTGTCGCAACCCCCCCTTGCGAAACGGCGCGATGTCAGATGACCCCCCGTCGCAACGAGCCGCTGCCCACTCGCCCCCGGCAGCGCCGCAGCCCGTGGAAACATGCGCCCGAGCGAAGCCTTACACACATTATGATATAACGGACGACGCTTGCTCTGCTGCTTCGGAAACACGCGCGCGAGGCAAGTGCTGGATACCTTCAAATGCCCGCAGCTGCGAAACAGCACGCCCATCGCTACACTCGCGCACGCTTTCCCGGCGCCCCCGATAAATTAATGTCAGCAATATGGGCATGTCTCGCGGGCCGCGTGTCTCGCGCCTCCTCCGGCGCAGCTCTCGCAGTTCAGGTGCGCCCCGTGGCTCCGCGCGCGAACGAGTCGCACTGCTGTTCGTCGCTGCCTGCACGCTGCACACTGAGATTCAGACAAAGAGTGCTGCGCACTCCTCTCACACATCAAACCTCGGCCCTCGGCATTTAGAGAAGGTTTCCATCGAATCGCACTGCGCTGCCGGCGTCGAGAGGCTGGGCTCACATCAAACACCCCGTGAACTGCGCGACGGTCAAAGACCGAATCTAAAAAGTCCCTCGGGCAGCAAGACTGGCAATGAGACGAAGCATTAAATAGCATTTTGTCCATGACCCGCTTGGCGCCAAGTGAACTTCGAATCGCCCATGCATCAGGCGCGCGTCGAACATCGCCGGCTTCAGAGCCGCTTTCGGAACAAAACGTTTGTAATAATAACAATAATAATAAGCGCTCTCTGTCTCCAAATTCAAACTGCGCATTAAAATCACCCGCTACGCATATTTTCCGGCGTCGCATCTTGGCAAAGTATACCTCCTGCTGTAAACATGTGCAACATTGCATTCGATCATCGCGCGGGTGCCCAGCGCGCGGCACGCACGCAGAAAGGAACATGCAAGCATTGCCGTGGATATCAATTTCAACTGCTAGCACTCGGCCACACTGCGCACGCGCAGCTGCGACAACTCCCGCGCGCCGAGCACGCAAACAAATTGCCTCCCCTGTGTATCTAGATGGGCCAGATGCGGCTATGGAACGGCGCCCCCCGTCAAGGTCAATGTCATCAGACGAGGCACGGATCTCGGCAAAACAAATAACATCCCAAGCTAGCTCCGAAAGCGCCCCGAGACAAACCCCGACCGATCAAGAGTATACACACGTTTTTGCCGTAAGAGTTAAACTTAGCATCGACTTCAGGTGAAACTTCTCCTGTGCCCCTCGACCGGCGTTGTCCCCAGCTGCGGCCGTCGGCAGCAGCACGGGCAGGTGGAGGGCGATCGAGTTCTCCAGCTCGCTCTTGTCCTGCCTTGCCGCCACCTTTTCCGACCTTGCCCTTGCCCTTGCCCTTGTCCATGCGGCCTCGCGGAAGCTTCTCGGAGCGCGTCTTCAAAAGTTCTTGCCGTTCAGGGTCTGCGCTCAAGCACTGCTCCCAGCCGTTGCCGTCCTTGATCGTCAAAGCTCCTGCACTCGTGCTCGCCTCTAACACGATATCGCACCCCACTGTCACATTGCCTGCCTCCAGATCCACCCAAAACTCCCTCTTCCCGAACCCCCGCGCGACGAATAATTTCTTTGCGCCGAATCAGAAAGACTGGGGCACGCGGATCTCGAGATGGGAGCCCCCCTTCGCCCATACCAGCTCGTCCTCCAGGTAGACGCGTGCAGTTCTGAGCTTCGATAATGCAGAGTCTCGATCTGCCGTGGACGCGAACTTGCCGAAAGGGATGCCCGAAAAGTCCCCTTTAGAGTAAAACTCGTCGGCTTTCGGGGCACTGCACCACCAAAGCTGGTCCTTCAACCACGTCTCCGCCTCCTCCTGGCCACTGAAGCCTAAAAGGTTGCCGGATACGGCGGTCTCCTGATGGGAAGTGGTGCCGATGGAGCCGGCGGCGCTTCTCAGCTCCGCGATCTCGACCTTCAGAGCCCTCATGTGGTTCATGATGTCCTCGTGAGCGCCAGGTGGGGCCGTGGGGGGGTCCACGCTCTCCAACTTGGTGATGCGAATCTCAACGTTATCCATGCGTTTCTCCACCGCCGCCATCTTCGTGTGAAGCCGGTTCTCCAGGCTGACGATAGCAGACCGTAATGGTTGGACCTCTTGCTGGAACAGGTGCGCGATTTCATGCAGTGCTGGTGGGCGTCCCTCGGGTGCTGTACTGCTTGCCGGTGCGCTTTCACTGAATGCATCGGTGGGCGTGTTGGGCATCTGCGGCGGCGTGCTGATGGTGTGTTCGAGCGTGCCATCGTCCATCTGGTTGAGCGGGTTAAACAAGTGGCGGCGAACGTCGCGCTCGAGCACTGCCCGAACTGGTGTCCCTGGTGCTCGCGAGCCCATCGGAAGATGGTAAGGGTATGGGAACGGACAGTTGGGCGAAAATGAACACGACAACGCGTTAACAAAGTTGCCCCCCCCCGTTCCCGACTGAACCTTGAGCCTGGACGACCTTGAGCCAAAGTCTTCAGCCAAAGTCTTGAGCAAATCCACCATCATCGCTATCATCATCGTCAACGTCATCGTCTCCGTTATCATCATCATCATCATCATCATCATCATCATCATCATCATCATCATCATCATCATCATCATCATCATCATCATCATCATCATCATCATCATCCTCTGTATCCTCGTCTTCAGTATCCTCCGCGACCGTTCCTGCGGACAAGCATGCGGAGGGCTGCCTTCTCACAGGCCGTGATCGCAGCGCTCCAAGCCACTGCGTCAGGAGCCCCGTCGGGCCGCAGGCGCATCTCCTGAGCTAGGTTGCTCCCTCGCTGACCTACTGCTCTCCTGATTATGCCTTCTCTGAAACTCGTCCCTGTCCTATTCCACCACCTCGTCCTCCTGCTCCGCCTCCACCACGTCTTCGCTTCCAGTATCCTACACCTCATCATCCTGCGCCATCTCCTCCTCCTCCTCCTCCTTCTCCTCCTCATCCTCATCCTCATCCTCATCATCATCAGCATCATCAGCATCAACATCATCATCAGCAGCAACACCATCATCATCATCATCATCAGCATCAGCATCAGCATCAGCATCATCATCATCCTCGTCCTCATCCTCATCCTCATCCTCATCATCATCATCATCAGCAGCATCATCATCATCATCCACATTCTCTTTTGCCTCTCACCATGATCGGTTCCCTCCTCCTCCTCCTCCCCTCCATCCTCCCACCTCGAATTGATCATCCTCACGGAGTCATCCACCATCTCCCCGCAACTTTGTTCGTGGTTCCACTCTGTCCGAGACCGACAACAATGCGCGCGTGGTACTGGAAAGCTGGGCTGCGTGAGCGCTGCGAAGCACAAGCAGTTGCATACAACCAAAGTTACAGCAAGGCAAAAAATCCGAAACACAGGGATTCGGTCCTAGGCCTATGTTTCTGAGCTGGCTTCAACATCGAACGTCTGCGTGACCGCATGGGAATTGATGAAACACGAATGTGCAAATGAAGCGCGCACACCTGAGCTACGCCGGAAAGTACGTGCGCAGATTGCACCCCGCAAGCTCTTCGCAGGTAGCTGAAATCAAGAGCGGCATCGGTTGCCCAAAAAATGAAGGCAAAACACATGCACCTAGATGCAAAAACAACGACACTACACATATACATACATACATACATACATACATACATACATACATACATATATACATACATACATACATACATACATGCATGCATGCATGCATGCATACATACATACATACATATATATATATATATACATACATACAAACATACATACATACATACATACATACATACTTACATACATACATACATACATACATACATGCATGCATGCATGCATGCATGCATACATACATACATACATGCATGCATACATAAATACATACATACATACAAACATACATACATACATACATACATAAATACATACAAACATACATACATACCCATACATACAGCCATACATACAGACATACATACATACATACATACACACACATACATACATACATACATACATACATACATACATACATACATACATACATACATACATACATACATACATACATACATACATACATACATACATACATATATACATACATACATACATACATACATACATACATACATACATACATACATACATACATGCATGCATACATACATACATACATACATACATACATACATACATACATACATACATACATACATACATACATATATAGCACAGAATTCTGGACGAGGAAAACAATCCCCACCCCCACCGGGGAGACCTCGGCCCCCGCTGGGCAATTTCCCCCCCCAGGTGGGAATGGGTACAGTCTCCTTCGGGTTTCGGAGCACCCATCCCCACCTAGAGGGGGTACGCTGGGAGAGTCAACCTACCCTGCCCCAGCGGGGCTGGGGATGGTTCCGACGATGATGAAGAAATGAAGAATGCCAGTTTCATGGATGAGCTGTGCTGCCACGGCGGGGACAACGGCAACAAACCTCACCAACTCATGCGCGACCCAGCACGCCCGAGAACATCGAGCGAGGCTGGCCAGGTCTGGACGTCCGGCTCCTCGTCTCGGCTGGCACACGGGGCCTGGACGCGGCCTCCGAGGGCCAGCGTCCCAGTGCCCTCGAGCCGCTGGAGGAGGAGGAGGAGGAGGAGGAGGAGGAGGAGGAGGAGGAGGAGGAGGAGGAGGAGGAGGAGGAGATGGGGGAGGGCGCGAGGGTCGGTCTTCGCACGAGGCCGGCCGAGGAGAGGTGCGCCCTCGGGCGCCCCTGGGGGCCTGCAGCAGCCCGACCGCCGACTCCCAGAGACCCTCGGCGCCCAGGGCGCTGATGGCCCGGGTGCACTCCTGCACACCGTCGTCACAATGGCCGTGCCATCGTCGCCGCTACCGTCGTCGACTGCCGCCACCGTCGTGCGTCAATGGTCAGCATTGCGGCCTTCACCCCCGCCCGTGTCACCGTCGCCATCATCGTGACCGAAAAGTGCCACTGACGTTGTCATTCGTCCTCAACGGCGCAAGTGTAATCAGCATGGTCAACACCAGCGCTGCGACCATCATCAATAAGATTGTTCGTAATACTACTGGTTCATTGAACGGTAACGTGCCTTCTGAAATCCTGTTCGAAGCAGCCGAGTCTGGCGGTAACTCAACAAATGAAAGCGTCTAGAAATCAAGCACGCGATCATACGACCCAAGAGAGGAGGAGGAGGAGGAGGAGGAGGAGGAGGAGGAGGAGGAGGAGGAGGAGGAGGAGGAGGAGGGGGAGGGGAGGGGGAGGGGGAAGGGGAGGAGGAGGAGGAGGAGGAGGAGGAGGAGGAGGAGGAGGAGGAGGAGACGGAGAAGGAGGAGGAGGAAAAGAGAAGAAGGAGGACGACGACGATGACGTCGGAAAGATGAGGGGGGGGCAGGAGGACACGGGAGGGAAACAAATTGTCTTGAGACACTACCTGACGAGAAAGAAGATGTTTTGCTCCAGCGGGCCGCTGCCTTTATCATCCATACGGTCAAGACAGACATCCTCCGAAGCAAGATGAAGAGGTGGCGAGATCAGGAATCGCCAGATCACCGTGAGGCGGGAGAAACGAAAACACACAACCTCGGTCAGTCGCAAGGCACTGCTAGTACAAACAAACGAACAAACAAACATGAGCTCTCGGAGGACCGCGCGGATGTCGTGGGATCCCCCTCCGAAATCTTATGATTGTGTCGGCCTCTGCTCCTCAAACCGCAGAGACGCGGCGGAAGCATGCGCATGGCGAAGCAGTAGCGAGCCAGGCAATGAGCATCGTCATCTCGATCCCCAGCCCCACTGGACCAGGGCACCTTAGCGCCACTAGTCCCCCCCAGGGGGGATGGATGCCGCATAACCCGAAGACCGCGTATAGTACCGCCAGGGGTGGATAGGTCGGCCAGCGGGGCCAAGAAGCTTCTAAATAGCCCTGACGATGCTGAAGAACTGCAGGAATTTTGACACGCAATGGAGGAACAGGAAGATACCGATACCGCCACTCCGCGGTCTGACTGGGATGTCGACGCGAATCCAGCCCTGACGACGAGAGAGTAGCGGTGTCGTCATCCTACCCTCCTCCTCCTCTTCCTCCTCCTCCTCCCGCTCCGCCTCTTCCTCCTCCTCATCCTCATACTCCTCATTCTCCTCCTCCCCCTCCTCCTCCTTCTCCTCCTCCTCCTCCTCCTCCTCCTCCTCCTCCTCATCATCATCATCATCATCATCATCATCATCATCATCATCATCATCACCATCATCATCATCATCACCATCATCATCATCATCATCATCATCATCATCTTCATCATCATCATCATCGTCATCATCATCATCAGCAGCAGCAGCATCATCATCATCATCATCACCACCACCACCACCACCACCATCATCATTAGCAGCAGCAGCAGCAGTATCATCATCATCATCAGCAGCAGCATCATCATCATCATCATCATCAGCATCATCATCAGCAGCAGCAGCATCAGCATCATCATCATCATCATCATCATCATGCTCTGAGACAAGCAACCCCCGACAGAGAGAGAGAGAGAGAAAGGCAGGGGAAGATGGGGTGAAAGGTCAAGGCGGTCGGAAGCATCATGTCAAGCCGGTAACTAGTACGCTCAGCATCCTGGCGGAATAACTATGGATGCGCAAGACCATTTGCTACGGCCGCGCCTGGGACAAACCGCAAGGAGAGATGCGACTGCCCGTAGGCATGTGGAAAACCTGCCCTCGAAGTTAAGGCCGCAAGAGCCCAACGGGGAGCGCCCCCTCCAAGAGCCCAGACGGACCGCTGGCCCGAAACACTACAGCAACGAGCAAAAAAGGGAGAGGAGCAAGAAGCGAGGAGCTGAGGCGGCGAAGCCCGCGAGGAGAAAAAAGCTGGGGCCGCGAACAGGCAGAAACCCAAGTCGACACAGAACCGCAGGGGGCACCGAACGCGCCTGGGGAGAGAGGTCACGACGAGGAGGACGACACGGCATGACGCGCCGCACGCGCGAAGCACTTAGTGTTGACTCTGTTCTGCAAACTCTGGCTGAGATACTTGCAAGGCCCACCGAGAAGTGACTCTGGCCCCGCCGTGGGGCCACGCCGGCCACAGCCCGCGGCCTAGAAACTACTCCAAGAACCTAGCCCCCGCCCCTAGCTGAAGGCAGGTTTGGGCTGCGGGCGCGCGCGGGCCACACACGCGCCACGCGCACTGCACACGCACGAAGAGCAAACACCTTTTCCGTCGCAGCGCGGCAGAGGCAATCCGCGCGTTCGTCCGAGCGAAACCGGGGCACGGAGTCGCGAATTGGCCCACGAGAAGGGGAGAGGAAGAGAGGAGGCGGCCGCAGAGGAAGGGGCAACGCGCGGGGGCGCACCCACGCAACGAGGATCCGGCGGGTGCGCAGGCGCGGCTTGGCTGAAGGGACCACCCTGGCAGCGGCTGCGGGCTGGCGTCGCAGCGTACCCAGGGAGGTGGGCCAGCAGCCAGCGCGGGCGAGGCCCTGCAAGCTGAAGAGCGGGAGTGGCCGGCGGCTGGAGGACCAGGGCTCCGGCGGGGGGGAGGCAGCGGCGCGGGGCTGGCAGCGGCAAGGGGGTGCGCCAGCGCTGCAGCAGCTGCGAGGAGCCCAAGGCGGCGGATGGCGGGGCGGCCCCGGTGCAAGGGCGGACCGACTGGCCAACCCGCCGTAGGGCGCGGGAAGGAAGCAAGGCAGGTGAGAAGCAGAAGCGCCACTCCGCAGACGGCGCACGGCATCAGGGCAAGGAGTCACGCGTCGCCCAGCGCAAGTGGCGCACGGGCGGGGCCCTCAGAGCGAAAGGACGAGCCCAGCCAGCCGTCAAAGAAGGGGGCGACAGGCAAAGTGGTAGGCGAGCCGCAATGGAGGCGGCCCCCTATTGGGGGCCTGCGGCCTGGGCAAGACAACCACTGCGCGCATAAGCTGCAACGCACCAGCATGATCCAGCGGGCGCATCGCTCGCTGGGCGAAAACGGCGCGCGGGGGGGGGAACCAGCCCGAGGCCGGCGCGAGGCATCACGACCTGGGCCGACGGGAAGGGTCGAGCCACTTCACGGAGTCGACCAGGGGGGGGGGAGAGCTGCGCCAGGCAGCCGCCGGGGCGGCAAAGCAGGAGGTGAACCACGATGGCAGAGACCCGCAACTGGGGCAGCAGACGCTGCAGACAGGGGCGCGGCCCTTATAAGCCGCTCGGGCTGAAGGCGGCAGCACCGGCGGGGGCGGCCCAGCGCGCGGCCCGCTCGGCGAGGGGACGGCGAGCCAGGGGCGGGGCAGAGCGGAGGAGAAGGGGGGGGCGCCCAGGCGCGGCCGCGCACTGTTCGGGCTGGACGATGCGCGGGAGCCCAGGCGTCGGGCGCGCCATGGAGGCGCGGCAAAGAGCAGCTAACAGGTGCGCACGCTGGCGGGATGGGTAGCGGGCGGCGATCTCCCAGGTTGGAAGGGCGCAGACGCCGCCAAAGGCGGAGCCAGGTAGAAAGGAAGTACCTCACTGGTGCGCATGCTGGTGGGAGATAGGAGGTGCGGTGGCCTCCCGGGTTGAACGCTCACCGCAGTCGCCAGCAAGTCCGGGTAGACGGACGCACCAAACTAGCGCGCATGCCGGCGGAGAAACCACCGCCACCGCGCGGGCCTCCTGGGTCGGAAGACCCCCGCGGGCACCGGCGCAACTAGGTAGACGGGAGCACCTAACCTGCGCGCTTGCTGGATGAGACTGCGCGCGGGGCGCCTGGGTCGGGCTCCCGCGCGCTTGCGCCGATCCCGAGGCGAATCCAACCGCGGCGACAGAGGGTGCGCCGCCCTCCTCCAACAGAGGCGAACTGCCACGGAGACCCTCCCCAGGGGAGAGCGCGGCAGCGCTCTCAAACCAGGTCGGCGACATCGGGCCCGGGTCCTCCTCGCAACGAGCCTCTCCGCCTGCAGCCGCGCTGACAGCGCCTGTCGTGGCACCCGCGCACGCCGAAGAGGGGCGCGCCCGACCGGGATCCCGAGGTGAGTCCAACTGCGGCGACAACGGAGGCAACAGTCGCCTCCGACGGGGGCGAAAAAGTCGCGGAAGCCCCCCCAAGGGGAAAGCGCGGCCTCGCTCTCACACCAGGTCGGCGGCGAAGGGCCCAGGTCCGCCCCACGCGGCGGCAAGGGCGGCGGCATTGCTGTCACACCAGGGTCGCCCTGGGGCTGGGCACGCAACGGTCGCGTTCATGGGCGCTGGTCCCCGGCCTGGCCCACGGACCACACACCGTGCGGCTGCCGCGGCAGCATCACGCCTTCCCGCTCGGCTCGTTCTATAATTAGGTTCGTGAATTGCGACTACAGGCGGTCCACGACCACTTCGGGCCAAAAAACCCAAACCAGAAAGAAACACCAGGAAATCTTGAAACCAAAACCTGGGGAGGTTGACATCCTGAAAAAAACTCAAACACCGAACCTGCGAAAAACTCAAACCCACAAAAACATTCGAAAAAACCTGAAGCTCAAACCTAGGAAAAAAAAAACTCAAACCAAACAAAAACTCTAGAAAATATCTAAGCCGGCACCTGGGAAAAACTGTGGAAAAACTGTGGAAACAACTCTGGAACAAAACTCTAAAAAAACTCTTTACAAAAAAACTCTGGAAACAACTCTGGAAAAAACTCTGGAAAAACTCTAAAAAAACTCTGGGAAAACTCTGGAAAAACTCTAAACGACTGAAAACTCAAAAAAAACTCTGGAAAAACTATGGAACAACTCGGGAAAAAAACTCTGGAAAAACTTTAAACCAAAACTCTAAAAAAACCTTCCGGGTTTGAATTGTTTCCGGGTTTCCGCTTCAAGTTTTTTCTCCGTGTTTTTAAGGTTTGCGTTTTTCCCAGGTTTCGGCTTCAATATTTCCTGTAGTTTCTTCTGTGTGTAAGTTTTCCCCAGGTGTTGTGTTTGACATTCCCTCAGGTTTGCTTGGATTTGAAGCTTCCCATTCAAGATTATATAACATGTTGTTGGAGTTTGAGTTTCCGGCCGAAGGTGTTTTGAAGATTTGGGCAGGATTTCCGCTGGACCGCCTGTAGTCAATTCACGAACCTAATTCTATAACGTCGTATCCAGCGGCGGCGAGCCCTCGGAGGAAGGCCGCACATTGGAACGCTGACCGCCTCCCCGGGCCCAAGGTGGCGCGTCGCCTGTCCTCATCTTGCGCCATGCAAAAGGCGGGCCAACTTCTAACAGACGTAGCGCCAGCCTCGCGTCGGAGCCGTTCGACACAATCGCCAGGAGTCTCGCCAGCAAGGGGCCCCCACTGGATCAGCCAGCGGGGCCGCTTGTATAGCTTGTCGGCAACGCAGCTATCTCGCGATGCCCTAGCCCATCGCCGCGCGCCCCCGGGCCATCGCAGCCAGGGACCGCTTACCCGCCCGCGCGGCGGCGGCGATTAGCTCCAGGGCCGAAATGGGATCGCTGGTCGACGCCAGGGGCGGGGTCTGCGCGGGACTCGGCAGCCGGTTGCGGTCCCCAGGGCTGTCGCTGGCGCCGTTGGCTGGGACCTCGACCGAGGCGTCGGCCAGCGCGTCGAGCGAGACGTCGGCACGCGGGCAAGGGGTTCCCCAGGCCTCCGCACCCTGCTCCTCCGCAACATCGCCGGCGTCGGTTGTCGTCGCCCGAGCCAGCGCGCTGGGCTCAGTCGGCACGGGCCGGGTTTTCGGCCAACATCGCGACCAGGCGGCAGCGAAGCGTCGGACGCCATCGGGGAGGCTCACGGTTGCGAGGACCGGCGGGCACGCGGCCAGGGGCGGCGCACCGGGCGGGGCCGGGCACGGGAAGTCCGCGCCCGCCGTTTCACTCCTCCCCGGCCTTGCCCCCCACTGCAGGAGCGTCGTCTCCGCCCAGCATCGGCGCGTACTGGCCTCCATCCACCAGGCGGCAGATAGCGGCGGCGTCTGCCTCGTCGGAGGCGACGGCGGCCGCGGCGGCCCCTGCGTTGACTTCCACCAACGCCTGGCCGCACCCTCGGAGGGTGCACGTACCTGATGGTGTTGGTGCTCTCGGCTGTGCTTGCGAGGATGCTGACGTCGGAGCTTCCCGCTGGGCTGGCGGGGATGCTGGCGTCAGAGCTCCTAGCGGTGGTGGCGAAAGTGCTGCTGCTGGTGGTGACGAGGATGCTGACGTGGGCACGTTCGGCTGCACTAGCCAGGCGGGGGCATCAGCGCTCCTGGCTGCGATGGCGAAAATGCTGACGTCTGCGATCGCGGCTGCGCTGGCAGAGATGCTGTCGTTGGTACTCCTAGTTGCGCTGGAAACGCTCCTGGCGCCAGCACACCTTGCCGAGCTGGCGGGGATGCTAATTCAATGTTCCACGCTGTGCTGGCGAGGATGCTGGCGTCAGTGCTCCCCACTGCGTTACCGAGGATGTTGAAGTTGGCGTCGGTCATCCAAGCACTGCTGACGACGATGCAAGCGTCCGTGCTCGCGGCTACGCTGGCAAAGACGATGGCGTCGGTGCTCCTGGCCCCGATGGCGACAATGCTGGTTTCCGTGCTCTCGGTTTTACAAGCTAGGATGCTGACGTCCGTGACCCAGATGTGACGGCGAGGATGCTGGCGCTGGTGCACCCCGCTGTACAGGCGAGGATGCAGGCGACGGGGATCCAGGCTGTGCTGGCGGGATTGCTGGCGTCGGTGCTCTCGGCTGCGCTGGCGGGATGATGGCGTCGGTACTCCTGGCTGCGCCGGCGTAGCTCCTAGCGTCGGCGTTCCTTGCCGAGCTGGCGGGGATGCTGCCGTCGGCGCTCCACGCTGTGCTGTCGAAGATATTGGCGTCAGCGCTCCCCGCTGTGCTACCGAAGATGCTGACCACGGTGGCCCAAGCTGCGTCGACGGGATGCTGGCGTCGGTGATCCAGGCTCTGCTGACGAGGATGCTGGCGCCAGTGCTCTCGGCTGCGCTAGCGGGAACAGTTGCGTCGGTACTGCTGGCTGCGATGGCGACGATGCTAACGTCGATGATCGCGGCTGTGCCTGCAGGGTTGCTGACGTCCGCGCTCCCGGGTGCGGAGGCGAGGATGCTGGCGTCGGCGTGCCCCGAAAAGCTGGCCGTGGCGACGAGGGCTCTTCGGGAGAAACAAAGGTGCCGGGATCTTCCCCTCCTCTGCCTCCCCGGGATTCCGGCCGTGGCGACGAGGGGCCCTCCAAGACGAGCAGCAGTGCGAGGATCTCCCCCTCCTCCGACGCCCCGCGAGGCCGGCCGTGGCGACGAGGGCTCTTCAAGACGAGCAGGGGGGTCAGGATCTCCCCCCCGTCCGACTCCCCGAGAGGCCAGCCGTGGCGACGAGGCCTCTCCAGGACGAGCGGGGTCGGAGCCGAGGAGCTGGTCAGCGTCACCATTCCAAGCCATACCAGCGTTGCGACTAACGGGATCTCCCCCTCCCCCGCCTGCCCGAAATCCCCAAGGACTCCCCGAGAATCCGGCCGTGACGACGAGGGCTCTCGAGGGCGAGCAGCGGCACCGGGTTCGTCCCCGACTCCTTGGAGCTGCCCGGCGCTCCCATCGGCGGTGGACAAACCTCCCATTAATAAACCACCCTTTGGTGAAAACGGCCTAGGACCGAAACCGACGGACTTGGACCCGAACCGAAAGCGGCTAATCCGCTAATCGACGTGTCAGGGTGGGAGGTCTATCAACCTCCGATCCTGTTTGGGCTCAGGGGTGAGCCGGGAACACTGGTCCAACCAGAATTGCGACTAACTGACGCGCTGACCAGTGAGACACCATCCGTGAGGCTCCCCGGGGAAAACAAATCATGGTGTGGTAAGTGCCGGCTTTGTGGTAACACCAGCATCTGCAGTTGTAATGGATAAATGCACGTAGGTCTTTTGACATTGCCATTCCGTGCGTACGATTAAACCTTCGCCTGCCATTTCGTCGCCGTTCGCCGAAATGCCAGAAACTAGATAAATCTAAAAACTTCGCCAGACGGCCTCCGAAGCTGCCAAGACGCCCCACCAGGCCCCCAAGATGCGTCCAAAGAGGGTCCCAAGAAACAAGAATCGACCCATTCCCTTGGACTAAAAAATGTTTCGCATACTCGCCTTTTCGGCTTTCACAACGTCCAAGACGGGCAAAGAAACCTTCAATATCGGCCGAAGGGGCCCCCACGAGGGGTCGAAGAGGGTCCAAAAACAGCCCACGAAGCCCCGAAGACAGCCCAAGAGGGCCCCCCGACGGCTCGGGAGTGCAGAGGGCACCTGTTCGAGCCTTCGGCCCTAAGACGCCCCCAGCCTGCCCCAAGAACACCCCGAGAGGCCCTGAGGGACCCCCAAGAGAACTTCAAAGGTCTCCAAGGAGCCCCCAGGAAGCCTCCAAGAGGCCCCAAAACTTGGCCCAAGATGCCTCGAGGCGGCTGGATATGGCCTGCAGACAAGCCAAGATGCCACCGAAAGGCCACAAAAGAGCACCAAGAGGTACGATAGCAGCAACGAAACAACAGGAACGATGTTGAGCGCCGTGTCATGATTCGGACAAGCCTCGTGAAATGCAGTCCTGGAGGCGCAATAGTTTATTAGGGGTCGGCGGATGTGGCGTAAGCCTATAGGATCTACAAATTTCAGTAGTGATCTGTCGATGTGGGATACACGAGTAAAGACCATGTGTCGGCGACGTGCAGCAACTCCGTTCGACGTAACATCATGCGTATGGCGATGCTTGTTTTTTTTTGATTGCCCAGGCACTCTCCATTGTTCAACATATCCATATTGTTGAATACTCTTCGGCAAATTCCTCCATGATGAATTCCATGAGAATATCAACGAGGCCGAAAGAAGAGACTGGCCCTCGTGACCAGTCTCTTCCAACACGCCGTCTTAGTCTCCATGTATGTTGTTGGGGGGTGTCGTCATGCATGTGCATGCGTGTTGGCTCCGCGCGATGTCTGTGCAAAAAATTATGACTGCTCTCCAAAGCTGTCTGCAAGTCTTTCTAAGCATGGCAGTGTCTGAACCAACATAGTCTTCATAATGCCCAATTTTGCTATCTGGCATAGTCGCATATGTGTTCGGCGCATTCGTCCACTCCTTCGCACACTTTTGGATGTTTTGGCTCACGGTCACACTCACACGGGTCCGAATGCGGCACATGGCACGACCATCGCAAAGTACTGCAAGTGAAAAGCGTATGATGTGGGGGCCTCGTCCCACCCTGGGCCCACAATGCCCCCCTGACGGCTGATCGACGTCTCGATCCTGCTACGGCGACGAAAGAAAATAGGAGGAAGAGGAGGGGCGGGGGAAGCAGGCGCACGGAGTCAGGGGCGCGCAAACATGGATTAGCGATCCATGGATTTGGCGCGCGGTCGCCAAATCCATGGATCGGGAGGTGCCCTCCCCAAAATGCTGCCGGTGCCGCCTCGTTCGGCGGCGGAAATCCGCACTTTCCCATGGAAACGGGACCCGTCGCTAATCCACGCCCCCTTGATCCATGTTTGCGATCGCCTGAACGGAGCCAGTGCCAGGCAAGAATTCCTTCAGGTCTCCCAGCTCGCCGAGCGCGGCCTTGGCCTCCACGCTCTTGGCCACCTCGGCGGCTCGGGGGGTCGGGGGCCACGGCCCGCAGGCGCGAGGGCTCGAGGCTTCGTCCAGCCCCGCCCACCCACTCCTCGTCCTCCTCGTTTCCCCTCTTCCAGATTCATACCCCTCTTCCAGATTCATATACCCCTTGCAGATTCATATACCCATCTTACAGATTCATACCCCTCTAACCGCTTCATCCAGCCCCTCGTCCAGATTCATACCCCTTCTCCACCTCCGCATCCTCCGTCTCCACCTCCTCCTCGCTCGTCGCTCGCCTCCTCCCTCCCCTTCCTCCCTCCTGCCCCGCCCCCCCACCCCGCCCTATCCCTGCTGCTGGCACAGCTCGGCGAAAGGTGCGGCCCTGGCTGCAGGACGCATCGGCATTCTCCCCCTGACAGCGCGCGGGCTTCCTCCAGGCAGAGAAATCCGGATCTGGGCATCGACTGCCCCGAGCTGCGGCCTGTGGCTGGCAGGCCGCCGACTGCAGGCCACGCGGCTCTGCCGCATCAGGCGAAGGCAGGCCGGCAAGTCTACGAGGAGGCTGCGGCCCTCGGAGCGCGCCGTGTCTTGGCAGAATGCGCCAGCGCCGCCTCGGGCCCGCCTCGGGCGGCGGCGCCTTGGCAGGAAAGGGCCGGTGGCTGAAGCCCTCCCCGACGAGGCACGGCGCCCGCAGCTCGCTGGCTGAGGCCGCACCGGCCTTGTGGAAAGCAGGGGGCGGAGCCAAGGAGGGTAGCGTGCAGAACACGCCACACGGTGTTGGCTGAACCACCGCCCGCATGCTGAGAGCGATGGGTCAAAGCGTCCGCACAGGCTGCGCAGCACACGCAACCGGCCGCGAGAGCAGGGGACAGGGCGAGGCCGAAATACTGGGCAGGGCGAGACACGGCGTTGGCTAAGCCGAACGGCTGGCCATCCAGCAGAGACATCGGCTGCTGGGGGCGGCACAAGGGAAGGCGCCTGACGCATTCAAAGGGGCTTGGTGTAACTAGATGAAGCTGCTGTGCCAGAAAAGTGCCGCCTAGGGCAAAAAGGATCAGAGGCCCCGCGGCTTTGTTGTCTCTCCTGCGACCAGAATACGAGCGGGGCTGAGTCGACCCATCGGTCGTTGGACGAGTAGGTAGAAGCATGAAATAGGAGGGCGTTGGAAGTAAATTGGGTTTCCGCCTCCTCCTGAAGAGGAGGGAAGAGGGAAAAGCACTCGACTCTTGAAATAGAAAGGCGCTGAAAGTAGATTGGAATATGGGAATACTCTCAACGACCGATGGGTACGATACGACTGGTTGGCGGATGCGGAAATCGACGGGTTTGCTCATATGCCAGCTGTGTCTATGACAGGATGGCCTGCATAGCACGCTTTGATAAGCTGTAGGCCGCTGGAGAACCAGTGGGCGATCTGAAAGTATGGGATGCGCATGGTGACTGAAGTGGCGCCCGCTTGGTCTGTCCTAGCTGCGCATGCGTGAGTCATCGCGCGTGTTCAAGCCGATGCTAAGAAGGAAGAAGCAGGGAGGGAGGGAGGGAGGGAGGGAGGAGAACGCCCCTTTCAAACACAGCCGAAAACAGAGCTGGTGCTCTGTAGGCGGGAGCAGGAGTGCGGAGGGGGGGGAGGAATGAGGGAGGAAGGGGGAAGGAAGAGGGAAAAGGAGGGACGCAAACACAGACGCAGACGCGCGAGTCCGCCGGCCGGCGGGCCGGCAGGCCCCTTAGGGGCGGCGCGGGCGGGCCGGAGCCCGGTCACATGCATGCGAACTTCAAGAAGTCGCTCTCGAGGTCCGCCCAGAATTTGGAAGTTGCAGCACTCTGTAGCCATGTGCCGGGTGTGTTTCCAACCAAAGCATTTTGCAAAAATTCTGTGATGTCGTCATTCCACCGCTTTCGCTGTCCGCCGTGTCGGCGTCGTGCTGCCCGGGGGTCATGGACATCAGGTTCCCATGCCGCCGCCAGTCGGGCCCAGCTGTAGTGTGGTTGTATAGCAACTCGCCAAGCCCATCTCCATACACGCGGGTGAAATATTGTAGCCCCTCCCTCCACACGTGCACGCTTCGCAAAGTTTGAGGCGGCGTGGGTAGCCTTGCAAATGAAATTGTCCCAGGATTCAAAATCATATTCGTCGTCGACGTCGTCAAAAGTCTAGTTGCTGTCTGACGCTGGATTTGCTGTCGTCACTTGTGCTGTCGACATGCTGTTCAGTGTCGGGGTTGGTTGTGTTCTCGTCGGTGCTGGCGTGGAGTTGTCTCTGTCGGCGTCTCGAGGTACTGACAATGAGTCGTAACATGCGTCGTTGGGTGCGTCGGAGTGTCAGGAGCATGTCTTTGGTGAGAGACCACATTGCGCAACCATACATGACTGTTGGCGTCACCGTCCCGTTGAAGAGCCTGAGTCTGCTGCGAAGGGGGTACTGGCTGTTTGTGAACTCGTTGGGGAACTGGTTGAATTTGCGCCACCCCGTTGCAAGTCTGTTGGTGAGCTCGGTCTGGTGGAAGTCATGCAACGTCAGCTTGCGACCCAAGTATTTGGTGCTCTCCTCGGCGCTGAGGATTTCGAACTTGTCGTCGTCGATGTCCACGTGTGTAACGCATCGCCCCTGTCGCCTGCCAACATATGTGAGGATGTTCGTTTTGTCGGGGTGCAACGCAAGTCCACACTTCGCGACTTCGTGTTTGAGGTCTCGCAAAATACACTCGAATTGCCGTAGACTGGGTGCTAGGAAGAGTACGTCGTTAGCAAACCTCACGTTGGTCAGGCGCGTCGTCTGTGCACTTCCCAATTGTATGACGAAGCCCTTTTGTGTCCAATATGGCTAATGTTCCGGAATGTGTGCTCGAGTAGCGCGTTGCACAAATATGACCTGAGTGGGTCCCCTTGCTTGAGGCCGCGCTCGATGTTGAATTGTCTGCTTCTGACGTCGGTCTTTACCATGGTTTTCTGGTCGTTGTAGAAATTCTGCAACAAGGTGATGTAGGGTTCTGGCACATCTTGTTTCCGCAGGGCTTCCCACAAACATGGGTGGTCGACGCAATCGAAGGCCTTCTTGGAATCGATAGCAGCTATCCAGAGTGGGAGCTGCCATTCGCAGGACTGCTCGTAAAGAAACGTTGCAGTGAAGAGGTGATCCTCTGTGCTCAGGCCCTTGCGGAAGCCACCTTGGTCAGGTGATTGTTGTGCGTCGAAAAAAGTGTCAAGTCGGTTGCAAAGTAGTCGGGACATGAGTTTGTATAGTAGCGGTATGATGGCGATTGGTCTGCAATTGCTTGGTAGTTGCGGGTCTCCAGACGTGTAGATTACGCTGTTGGTGGTGTGTGTCCACTGTTCCGGCGGCGTCTGCTCAGGTGTTACAATGTCGTTGAAGAGCACCAGCAAATGCTGCCCAATCGTGTCCACCCCTGCTTTCAGCAACTCCGCGGAGAGCCCAGCCGTGTCCTTGCGCTTGCCATTTTTGAAGTGCTTCACTGCTTGGTGCAACTCTTCGTGGGTAAAGGATGGAATGCTCTGTCGAGGTCGCCGTGCTTCCTTTCTTTGGGCGTCAGGGGTGCTAGTGGGTGTAGGTAAGGGTGTGCTTTCAGGGCGCCCGTACAACTCTTCATAGAAGTCCGCGAAGACGTCTGCTATCCCCTACCGGTCCGTCTCGTTGGAGCCCTTTGCTGTTGTCATGGCGGGTATGAGGTCCTTCTTCTTGCTAGACCTGATCCCAGAGATCCTGTTCAGGCCGCGGAAAGTAACGATGATGTCGTTCAGGATTGTCTGCCGTTGAGCCCTTTTGATGTGCAGGTGTGCACGTAGAATGCGTTTGCTAAGAACTGTTCTGGTGGCTGTGTCGGTGTGCGGTGTGTTTCTGCGTTGCGTAATAAGTGCGTGCAATTGTTGCTTCGCCACGTCGTCGCTGCTAGCTGTGTTTTGTGGAAGTGGTTGCTGTTGATCTTGCTGTTGTTGGTAGTCTCTCTGAGCTGCTACAAGTGCTTGTTCGATGTGTGCAGCGGTGTCTCGTGTGCCCTTTGGCGGGTTGTTGGTAGAGAGGTGTCTCGTCAAATGGTGTTGGAAGTCGGGGTCGTTTGGTCGGGGAGGTTTTGGTGCTTGTGAATATGTTGTCGTTTCCGTCGTCGTGCTCGGGGTGTCGCGTCGTCCAGTGCTAGTCGGAGGTGCACGGCTTGGTGGTCGGAGCCGAGGTCGGGACACGTCGTGGCGAATGAGTCAAGTACCAAATGCCGGGCCCGCTGATCCATAAGAATGTAGTCGATCTGCGTTTGCTCGTGGTTGGTGCCAGCGCTTGTGTACGTGAAGACGTTGTCAGAATGCTTGCAAAACATCGTGTTTGTGATAGCGAATCTGCGCACGCACGCCCACGATCTTAGCCAAGTGCCGCGCTGGTTGTACCCGCTCTGCCCGTAATTGCCGATAGTACGGTTTTCTGCCCTGCGAATGCTGGAATCGTCGTCGTCGTCGTCGCTCTGTTTGCCAACTCGTGCGTTGAAGCCTCCTGTGATGATGGTCGTCCGGTGTTGTTGGTGGGCGTCGGCGTATTTCTGCAAATACGTCGTACATGCATTGCACGTGTTGGTCGCTGTACCCTCCGTGTGGGAACTAAGCCGTGATGATTCGGAGCGGTTGTTGCGGGAAGTCGACGTCGATGTACGCGACCCGCTCGTTGACAGCTTTGAATCTTCGTATGCGTCGCGCATATCGTTTGTGGACTAAGAATGCAACGCCTCGTGTCGGACGGTCATGTCCAGAAGCTGCGAATATGTGCGCACCAGGCTCAATGACCCAATACTCTCGTTTTTCTGTCCGCCATGTCTCATTGAGCGCCACAACGTCCCGTCGTATGTCTGAAAGCTCTTGCACAAGAAGATCGATCGCTGAGTCGTTAGTGAGGCTCCGGGCGTTTTTGCGTATGACCGTGAAGTTCCCGTCGTCGTTACTGCGTCGTGGAATCGTGGTTGTGGTATGTTGGGAAGCTGCGTTGTGTGTGCTGCGATTGTCGCTGTCGGATGCTGTGTGGCTAGCGTCGGCTGCTGCTGGAAAGAGCGCGTTGGTCGCAGGTCCCATGGTACGTCGCCTTCTGAGTGGCTGTATCGTCCTCGTCCGCCGCCGATGCTGGGTTGAGAGATGCGCTGTTGTTGCAATTGTAGATGATGTTCCGGCCGCGGATGTAAATTCCTGTCGGAAGGCGGAGGTGAGAGTGGGAGGTCGGATATTGGAGGTCGATGGTCGGAGTGCTGGGTTGGTGGGAGCTGGAAGTCGACAGGGAGGAAAGTAGGGAGGCCTGCCGTGGCCAAGGTGATCAAGAGAAGGTGCTCCACCATGTCTCACAAGCACATACCCAACACCCCGCCCGATACCCCGTTGCGTTTCCCCCAGCGCGCACCGACCGAACCCACCCCCAAACGCGATCCACCACCGCCCCAAACGCCCCAGGCGAAGGACAAGCCCATTCCCCCCACGTGGCCAATGGGGGAACGAAACAGCTTTCTAATCAGGGCTGCAAAACGAATCTGGCCGTGGCGACAAGGGCTCACCTGGAGGCCCAAACATCGGTATCGGCAATTGTTCCTCATCTGGGCCCACCCCCCACGCTTACTGGACAACTCGGAATACCCACTGGCGGGCGCCACTTTCGAGTCGGCGGGCCAATGAGCGCTCCACCAGCCAGTGATGAAGCGATGTCCATTGCGAGACGTATGAGAGAGAAGCGGCAAGGACCCCGTGAGGCGGAATAGTGGCAAAGCCCCGGCGGGCCACAAATCTGGCTAAGCAGCGAAGCTCGACTGGAATGCCTGGCCGCAGCTAGACTTGCTGCTCACGCAGCGGAAGCCGCCCGGGAGAGCACGTGTGATCCAGGCAGCAGTGAGCCACAGGCCCGCTGGATGGCGGCAAAGGAGCCAGGAGGCAGCACCCCAGCTGAGAGCCTCCTGACCCAGACATGCAACGTCCCCAACAAAATGAAGGGGGAAATGTGTGGTCTCGGCATCCTCTGGGCATCTTAGGCCGCTCTTAGGACCCAACTCAGAAGGTCCCTGGGGACAGCCACTTCTGAAGATCTCTGGCTCTTCTGGGTCTCCACGGCCGCCAACTGCACAGGTCTCTGAGGGCCCTCGGAGGCCGAAAAAAACACAAAATTCGCCGGCCCAACGGGCCAGAGGCGTGCTAAGATCTCCAGTAACTACTTAACAATATTTCTAGTTCGCGCGCGCGGGGCGGCCCCTGGGGGCCCCCGGACGAAAACTACCCTGGCCGATCCCTGGCCGGGTCCCGGGCGATCCCCAGGGGGGAGACTGTTTTTCGCCACCACTCACGAGGATCGTGCCCCCCGAGGGGGTGGTTGCAATCGACTACCCCCCCTCCCGCCCCAAGGGGTCCCCAAGAGCCCCCTAAGAGGCCCCTGGGGAGCCCAAGACGCGCCCCAAGAGGCCCCAAATAGCGCTCCTGGGCCGGCGGAATGAGCGAAGCGATTAAATAAAAATCCAACAGCCTCCATCCTCGGGCCCCGACCCCGGACTCCGGCCGCCCACCCCGTCCCCGCAGGCGCCTCCCACTGCCTCAGGCTCCCGCTGCGGATGCTGTCCACGAGCTGAGCGGCCCGAGCGCCCTCGGGGCACCGAAGGAGGGCGGGTCGCGGCCGCAGGCGCCCGCGCGCGCCCGCGCGCGCCCACACGCGAACCCGCGCTCGGTGCGTTCCGAATGCACCGCGGGCCCCGAAATCAAGACGGGGCTGGCTGGACCTTGACGCAGGAACTACGTTGGGAGGGAATCGAACAGACTCGAGGGTTTGGGACGCTGTTGGCTCTTATCGAGTTTTTGGGCCGGGAGCCTCCAGAAGGACACGGGAAGCATGGCATGCAAACCTTCGCCACAAGGAGCTACGAACTGGGAACCGAAGCCTCCTCCTGAGCCCCAGCTGCGACAAACCCTGGAGGGGGCGAGGAAAACCAAAACAAAATGATCCTGGCTAAGGGCTCAATCATATGCAGTTGTGAGTATCGTCGTTGTGGGTATCGCCTTAGGTGGATCTTCCTTTGGGGCCACGAAGCGTGTGAAGGGTGTGCCGAGATGGGGCGGGGACGCATGCGGGCGCAGCCGTTGGGGCCTTCGGTGGCGCTCCCTTTGGGCCACGAAACGTGTGAGGGGTGTGCCGAAATGGAGCGGGCCTTCGGTGGAACTCCGTAGAGGGCCGCGAAACGTGTGATGAGTGCCGAAATTGGCGGGGAGGACGCATGCGAACGTCGCCACGGGGGCCTTCGGTGGAGCTCCGTATGGGGCCACGAAACGCGTGAGGGGTGTGCACGCACTGGCGGGGGGAGGCGCATGCGATCACAGCCAGTGAAGCTTCTTGTGGGGCCACGAAACGCTGTACTGAGTGGCATAGACGCATGTGGTCACAGCCATTGGGGCCTTCGGTGGAGTGCCCTATGGGGCCACGAAACACCGTGGCGCCGGACGCATGTGGTGGCAGGCCAATGAAGCCTTCGGCGGAGCTCCTTATGGGGCCACAAAACGCCGTACTGGGTGGCGCGGGACGCACGTGGTTCCAGCCACTGAAGCCTTCGGTGGAGCTCCGTACGGGGCCACAGAACGCCATACTTGGTGTCGCGGGACGCATGTGATCACAGCCACTGGGGCCTTCGGTGAAGCTCCCTCTGGGGCCGCGAAACGCCATATTGGGTGGCGCGGGACACATGTAGTCACAACTCAATCACTGAGGCCTTCGGTGGAGCTCCTGATGGGGCCACGAAACGCCGTGTTGGGTTTCGCGGGACGCATGTGGTCACAGCCACTGAGGCCTTCGTTGGAATTCCCTATGGGCGGGCCCACGAAACGCTGTACTGGGTGGCGCGGGACGCATGTGGTCACAGCCACTGGGGCCTTCCGTGGAGCTCCCTGTGGGGCCACGAAGAACCGTGCTGGGCGACGCGGGACGCATGTGGTCACAGCCACTGGGGCCACGGCTCGCTGTACTGGGCGCGGAGGGGAGAGGCAGTGATGGGAGGATGAAGAGGGGGCAGCGGGTGGGAAGGAGACGCGACGCTGTCTCGTCAAAGCGAAGACCCAACACCACAGGACGACTGGGAAAAAATAGAATGGCGAAGGACCCAACCATGTGCAATCGGCAATACCTCAAGGAAGGTGGGACGAAGGAGGGGGAGCTCGTTATGGGGCCACGGGACGTGTGAGGAGTACGTCAACATGAGCGGGGGGGGCATGTGGACACCGCCGCGAGGCCTTCGGTGGAGCTCCCTAGGGAAAGGGGGCACGAAACGCGCGAGGGGCGTGCCGAAATGGGTAGGGGGAGACGCATGTGATCACCGCCACTGGGGCCTTCGGCGGAGCACCTGGCAGCCTAGACAAGGCCTGGAAAGCACCTGGGAATGGTCGGGAGCGCCTGGCTTGGAAGCCCCTGGGAGCGCCTAGGAGCGCCTGGGAACGCCGGGACCGCCCGGGAGCACCGGGGAAACGCTCGGAGCGCCTGGGAACCCCTGGGAGCAACTGGGAAGCTGGGAGCGCCTGGGAGCGCGCTCCCGATGGGGCCACGAAACGCCGTACTGGGTGGCGCGGGACGCTTGTGGTCACAGCCACCGGGGCCGTCAGTGCAGCTCCCTAGTGAGCCACGAGACGCCGTACCCGGTGGCGCGAGACCCGCGTGGTCACAGTCAATGGGGCCTCCGGTGGGCCTCTCTGATGGAACCACGAGACGCCGTACTGGGTGGCGCGGGACGCAGGTCACTGGGGCCACGAGCTCCCTGTGGGACCGCGAAACGCCGTACTGGGTGGCGCGGGACGCGTGTGGTCACAGCCACTGGGGCGCTCGGTGGTGTTCCAAATGGGGACACGAAACGCCGTATTGAGCGGATCGGGACGCCTGTGGTAAGCCACTGGATTTTTCGATGGACCTCCGTAAGGGGCCACGAAACGCATTACGTAGTGGCGCGGGACGCATGCAGTCACAGCCGCCTTCGGTGTCAGGGGTGCGCCGAAATGGCTGGCGCGGACGTGTGTGGGCACCGCCACTGGGGCCTTCGGCGGAGCTCCATCTAGGGCCACGAAACGTGTGAGGGGCGTGCCAACATGGGTGGCGCGGACGCACGTGGACACCGCCACTGGGGCCTCTCGTAGAGTTCGGCCACCAAACGTGAGCTGTGTGCCGACATGGGTGGCGCGGACGCATGTAGACACCGCCACCGGGGCCATCGGTGGAGCTCCCCATGGCCACGAAATGTGCGAGGGGTATGCCGAAATGATTGGCGCGGACGCGTGTGGACACCGCCACTGGGGCCTTCGGTGGACTTCCTTATGGGGCCACGAAACGCGAGAGGGGTGCGACGATGTGGGCGTCGCGGACACACGTGGACACCGCCAGTGGGGTTTTCGGTGGAGCTCCCCGTGGGGCCACAAAGCGAACGAAGGGTGCGCCGACATGGGTGGCGCGGACGCACGTGGACACCGCCACTGGGGCCTCTCGTAGAGTTCGGCCACCAAACGTGAGCTGTGTGCCGACATGGGTGGCGCGGACGTATGTAGACACCGCCACCGGGGCCTTCGGTGGAGCTCCCCATGGCCACGAAATGTGCGAGGGGTGTGCCGAAATGGCTGGTGCGGACGCACGTGGACACCGCCACTCGGGCCTTCGGTGGACTTCCCTATGGGGCCACGAAACGCGAGAGGGGTGCGACGATGTGGGCGTCGCGGACGCACGTGGACACCGCCAGTGGGGTTTTCGGTGGAGCTCCCCGTGGGGCCACAAAGCGAACGAATGGCGCGCCGACCTGGGCGGCGCGGACGCATGTGCACACCGCCAATGGGGCCCACAGTGGAGCTCCCTATGAGCCCACGAAACGACTGAAAGGTGTGACGAAATGGCTGGCGCGGACGCATGTGAACACCGCAACTTGGGCCTTCGGTGGAGCTCCCCATGGTGCCACGAAACACGTGAGGGGCGTGCCGAATTGGCTTGGGCGGACGCAAGTGGACACCGCCACTGGGGCCTTCGGTGGTGCTCCCTATGGGGCCACAATACCTTGGCGCGGACGCCAAACGCCCCGGCGCGCTGCACCGCGACGACGGGCGCGGCGCTCGACCCTGGCCGCGCGCAGCAGTGCCCCGAGCCGACCGCGGCTCGGGCGCTAGCCTGCGTCGCCGGCCTAGCCGAGCACCCAGCGCGAACACCCCAAGCTGAACGGCCACACAGGGAGCGGCAGGCAGCACAAAAGCCGCACCGCAGGTGCCTATCGCCGAGCGCGGCGGGACACCCGCCAAGCCGAGCGCGCGCGGCGCCCCCCCACCCCCGGGCTGCGTACGCGCCCCCTCGCGCGCCCGCCAAAGCAGGGCGGACTACGCAACGCCCTGCGCCCATCGCTGGGCTTCGCGTCGCCCCGCGCCGCTGCGCGACGCGCGGCGCCCCCCCCCGCCCCTCTTCGCCCCAGCGAAGGGGCCGGGGCGGGGGCGCCCGCCCCGCTGTTTCGCGACCGCGATCAACATTGCACGATGATCGCCCACCTCAGACCCTTGGGGCGGACGCCAAACGGCCCGGCGCGTCGCACCGCGACGCTGGGCGCGGCGCTCGACCCAGGCTGCGCGCAGCGGTGCCCCGAGCCGACCGCGGCTCGGACACTAGCCTGCGCGGCCGGCCTAGCCGACCGCCCAGCGCCAACACCCACTGCCACGGAGCGCTGGGCACTCGGCGGGCGGCCCAGCCGCGCGCGCCACGCGCGCGCAGGCGCAGACCCAATGCACCGCGCTGAATCGCGCGCCGCCGGAGCGCCAGCGCGCGCGCTCCACCCGGCACGGGGCCCAGACACTTCTCCCCACGCATCGCTGGCAGCAGAGCAACTGTCTCCAGCTTCGAGGGTAGCGCCCCGATCGCGAGACTCAACGGCCAGATGCTCCTAGAAGGCAGCGCCCCGCCACCCGCCCGCGCGAGGCATCTCGGCACGGCCGGCCCCGCGCTCGCCCGCGTCGAGCGCGCGCCCGTGACGAAGCGCCACTGCGTCGAATTCCGGCAGCCAGCCGCCCCGACCGCAATTAGGATGGCGGCATCGGCGTCAGCGGGAGGGAAGCTCGCGAAGGCCTGCGCGCCTACGCCCTCTCTCTCGAAGCATGCGCCGAGGACGCGCACCGGGCGCGTGCCTTTACCGCCCTCAGTGCGGCACCAGCACCTGCGCAAAATTGTAACAGGCCGTTCCGAATTCTTGCGCCGCTGCAGACGCAAACCTAGCGCCTCTGCCGAGAGGCACGCCGACACCTGGCGCTGCTCGTTGAGCGCCGAGGCATCGAAGACAGCGATCAAGCCCTTAACGGGTAGGCGCAGCAGAAACGCATGCATGAAAATCATAAACGTCGCCACGTCCCCCCTGACCAACGCAGCCACCGCGCCCGAGATGCTCGCCCCGACTATTCTCGGCGTACTGTACGACACGCTTGACTCTCGGGGACGCCGGGCGCCTCTTCGCGACGCCCAATCGCGCGCGCTTCACGGAGCGTTCGCCGAAGGCGGCCGTCGCCTAGCTCGGCCGCCGCGCACCAGTGCCAGCAATAATTTGCGAACACACCGCACGCGCGGAATAGCGCACAGGCGATCTGGAGGCCCACCGCGCCGATGGGAAAGGGGGGCCTCCGCCCCAGGGCGCTCTTCGAGAGGCGCGACTTCCGACGCGACCGAGGACGGCTGCCAAACGCCGCGCCCAGGCACGCCCTCGCGGCGAAGCGCCAGCGCACAGGCGGGCCAACTAATCCAGAAGCCGCATTAAAATGATCATTTGTTTTTTGGCCCCCCCTCTGTCACAGAGGGGGTCTAAGATGCCCCCCCTCTGTCACAGAGGGGGTCTAAGATGCCCCCCCTCTGTCACGGAGAACCTCGTTCTGGGTGCTCTTCTGCCACGGGAGCTCCCGATACGATTGGAGACGATAAAATGCGATGGCGGGATGGGGGATTGGAGGGGGAGGGAGAAGAAAACGATGAAGGAGAGGAGGCAACGACAGCACCGATGAAAGCACCGTTTCTTTTTCCTTCTCCGCTCGGGCAGCGGTCGCCGAGCACGACGGCGCGCGCGAGTCGCCGCCGCTCACGATGCATTGGCAAGGCCTCCGCTGCTGCGGAGGGTCGACGTTCGGCCGATGAGGCCTCCCTCCGCTGCTGCGGAGGGGCGGCTCCTGTGCGATGGTTCAGCTAAGTTCTTCCCAGGGATTGGTCTCGGGGGGGTGTTCGACCCACCTCCAATTCGTGGCCTCCCAGTGCCCCTGGCCGCTACTCCACCCACTGTGGCTGCTCCACCAGTCACTGGGGCGTCGGTCGCTGCCGAATGCAACTTGCATGTCGCGCCAGGCGGAGTCGACCCCGCGGTCCTGCAGCGAGGAAGCCTCGCCGCTCGGCTGTTGCCACTCGCGCTCCTCGCCCTCCCTGGTGCGCCACCACTCATCCCTGCGCCACTCCCCGTCTGTTGGTTGCTGCCATGGCGTCTGTGGCCTCCGCTGCCGCGGGGGCTCTGGCGGCTGATGTCGCGGCGCCTCCCGCGGCTGCTGCTCTTGCAACCCTTGCCCTCGCTGCTCCAGCGGCGCAGGCCCTGGAGATGGCCACTGCGGGGTCGGCTGCCACCTTGGGGTGATAAGTAATTATTTCTATAAGTATCCCCTTCCTGTCAACTCCCGCCACTTCCCGACGCTCATTTCCTTATGTCATCCCTCGTCCTGCTCAGCCTATTCCTCATTCCCTCTCCTCCCTCCTGCCCTCCCCGTGCCCCACCCTCCCTCTCCTTCCCTCCCCCTTTCAACCCCCCGCCGCGACCTTCCATCGCCAGCCGCAGGCCAGTCGCGGCCGTCGTCCGCGCGTTCGTCTGCCCATCCTGGTGGGCGCCACGCCTGTTGGGCGCGCTCGTCTTGCTCGCCCCTCTCGCGGTGCTGCTCTGGTGCCTGGCGCTCGGGCCCGTGCTGCTCGGGCGCCGCTGCTGCGGCGCCCTGGAGCGCAGCTGCTTGCTGTTTCTGGGCGCGCCTGCCCTTCTTCTCTTTGTTTCTCTCCTGATTCCTCCCCTGCGAACGCGAGCTGGCCATGCGCATTTGGAACAGGAGAGGGTAGTGGGCGCCGCCGTGCCAGTGCACCTCCACCTCCACGGTCTCCGGCGGGAGCGTCTTCTGCAACGCGCGGAAGAGGGTCACCTCGCGATGATTAGAGAAGCGGCGGCCCCCTCTAGCCTCAGCCTCGGCGCGCCTCAGTTTCTCACGCTCCTTCTCTTGGATCTTGCGTTGGCATTCCTCTGACTGAGTCAGTAAATCCTGGAGGTGCTCGCGGGCGTCTTTTTTCTGGTAGTAGCGATCGTAAGGCATCCCAGGGCCTCCGTCCTGGCAGTGGTGCCAGTACGTCGGCTCCGATGATGGGCTGGTGGAGGCCCCCGCTGCTGCGGGGGCCTCTGCCTTGCTCCTGTCACGGCACCCGATCTCACCGATCACCGACTTGCGCGCGAAGAGCAACCCCGTCTCGTCTCTGTCGTGCACGGCGCTCAGCGGCCAGCACAGGGTGTACTCGCCAGGCCTGTTGAGAACGAAGATGCCGCAGCTGTCCAAGCACGGAGTGCCGCCCAATCCGCGCCAGAAGTACGCTGCTGCCGTCTCCAATCGCAAGCCTAGACCCCGAAGACTCGGCAGCGTCAATGCGAGCGCCATGTTGAAATCCCCACAAAGGATGTCAACGTTGTTCTCCTGCAAGATGGCCGCCAGCCTCCGCCACCACGTCTTGTGAGCCCCCTTAAAGCCTTTGGAAGCTTTCGCCGTGTCGCGGTGGAGGTGCACCGCGCACACCCGCACTTTCGAGCCGAAGTGGGCGTAGGTTTGATCGAAGTAGACCTCAACCACCATGATCCTCGAGAACGCTTCCATCTTGTTCCCTTTTGCAGTTTTGTAGTGGCCGTCGACACTCCTTTCCCAGTGGAGCAGCCGCATTCCGTAACACAGATTTGCGCGCGCAGCGATGCACGAGGACTTGTCCTCACGCCCGCGCAGGGTCAAGTATTCGTACTCTGGTCGATTCTGGAGCTGTTGGCAATCGCCAACACTCGCAGCACGACTTCCTCGTGCTGTCGCCATCGCTGCTGCGGGGGCGACAAAAGGCCCACCGCTGCTGCTGCTTTGGCCCTCCGCTGCTGACGCCCCCGCTGCTGCGGGGGCGTCCGCCTGCAGCGGCGGTGGTTTCCCTGGCCGCTGTAGGATTGCCTCCATCTGCTCCTCACATTCCGCAAAGCACGCCACGAGAGCAGGGCAATGCCGCAGCTGCAACTCAAGTCTCCGCCGCTGGCCCGCGTGGTTGGTCTCGCTCGGCATGGGGCCCCAGTTCCCGAACAGGACGGAAAGGTTGCCCACGTTGTCGTTCCGCTGCCTGTTCACGTCAGCCGCTCTACTTTCGCAGAAGAACTGGAGCGGGACGGTGTCGCGAAGAACGCACTTGCGCCGCTCGACGTCGTCGGGCGGCGCGCAGCCCCCAAAGGCCGGCTGATCGCGCCGCTCTTCCTGAGGCTCTTCGTCATCGCTCGGATCCACCACCGAGTCGCCTGGGCGGGTGCGCATAATAGAAACTTCTGATCGCGCCGCCGCTGCTGAGCTTGAAACGCCGGGCGGCGCAGCCCCCGCTGCTGCGGGGGCGCCCTCTGGCACAGGGGCCCAAGGACCCTTCCAGGGTTCTGCCTGACCACCCGCAGGTCGCCAAACCTTCCCAGACTTCGCTGTATACACTGCCGACAGTCGGCCCCGAGGCCCCGCTGCTGCGGGGCCCAATGGGCTGCTGCTGCTGCTGCTGCTGGCCGCGGCCATCACTCCCTGCCCCCGCGTTGCAGGGGGGGCGGCCGTCAGAGCCGGACTCCTGGGGCCGAAACGGCGGTGGAAGGAGGGGGGCGGGGCGAAGAGGAGGAAGACGGGGCGGATAGGGAAGGAAAGGGCGGGCAGAGAGAGAGAGAGAGAGAGAGAGAGAGAGAGGGAGAGACAGGGAGATAGTGAGAGAGGGAGAGAGAGAGAGAGAGAGAGAGAGAGAGAGAGAGAGAGAGAGAGAGAGAGAGAGAGAGAGAGAGAGAGAGAGAGAGAGAGAGAGAGAGAGAGAGAGAGAGAGAGAGAGAGAGAGAGAGACGGACGACGATAACGAGAGAGAGAGAGAGAGAGAGAGAGAGAGACGGACACGGAGGAGGGAGGAATGAGATAATGACCAGGAGGGTGATCAGGGAGAAGGAGGGGGGAGAGCAGGAGGAGGGGCGGAGTGATCGACACCCGCGTGGTTTTCTCCCCCTGCCTGCTCTCCCCCTCCTCTCACCTCCTCCCCCGTCCTCCCTCCTCCCTGTTTCTTCTGCACAGGGCCTGCACTACGTCCGCGCGCGCACGCGGCACCTCAGTCGCAGCCAGGTGGAAGAGCAGTGGCTGCTGCCCGAACTCACACCCCGCGCCTCGCCGCTGCTGCGGCGGGCCGCGCCTCTCAGAGGCCCCCAGCTGCAGGGGGCGCAAGCGCCGGGGGGCCAGACAGACGGCGTCGCGTCTCACTGTGCATAAACATGCTGAAAGCTCTCGGGTTGCCTCCCAAGTACTCGTCTATGACGTTCTGCAACCACGTGGCAAACGTCTCCGGCCACTTTCCACCGAAGTCCCCCATGCCAGCGGCGTCCCATTCCCGCCGAAACCACTCAAAATCTGACCGCTGAGCTGCAGAAAGCCCAGAACCCAACCCCGCCAGGCGATTCAGCGCGTCGCACCTCGACGTTCGACCCGCCGCGCCTCCGCAGCTGCGAAGGCCCGCGCCCAGATCGGATAACCCGACATGCTTCATCCTGTGTTTGATATATATATATATATATATATATATATATGGCTGCCTCTGCGTCTAAGAGTTTGGCTCGCTGTGTCATCAGCAGCTTGCGCGCTTTCTTTAGGTCGCCCCCCAGGCGGGTTAGCTCTTCTCTGCGCCGCGCCTCGACATCCCGCTGTCGTTTCTCGTTTCTGAGCGTCGCCTCGCGGGCGTCCTCGCATGCTGCGAGGGCCCGCTGAAACCCGGGATCTCCCTTCGACACTTCGCGCACTCGCCTCCGTTCTTTCCGTAATTGCGCCCCCATGAACGTGGCCCCCGCGATGTCGCCCCAGCTGCGCAACTCCTCAGCGATCGACAAATACGTTCTATTCAAGTCAGACGTCTGCTCCGCGGTTTCCACGCGAGACGTCGACAGGCCAGGCGGCGCCTCCAGCGCGCTCTCCCCCGCCGCTGCTGCGTTGAGGCTTTGATTGGCCCATCCGTAGTCAAACTCGCCAGCGGCGCTCCACCCGTCGTCGTCCTCGCTCGCATCAGCTTCATCTCCTTCGAGGGCGTCGACGGAATTGCCACCCTCAGTGCCCCCGCTGCTGCGGAGACCCTCGGCTGCGTCTTCCGCCCCCCCCATGCCATGCCAAATCTTGTCGCCCTCGTCCAGGGCCGCGTCGTCTCCAAGGTTTGCGAACACGTCGTCGCAGTGGCCGCGTCGAGGGTGCGGGAGGACCAATCGCATGTCTTTGTAGGTCCATCTCAAGCGCCCCGCCTGCACCTCTTCTTCGACCTCCGCTACTGCGGCGGCGACCTTCTCACGCATCCTCAACTTTCTCCAGAATGGCCTGCCTCTAATCGTTTTGTCTTGTTGGTACCAAAACTCCACACATTCGTTGGCCTCGCGGTCGTGCCCGACCCGCAGAGGCGCGCTTGCAGGGCGAGCGTCTCCTGGGTCTGGGGGCGGAGCGGCTGCGGCGGCCATGAGGCCGAAGCCACGCGCGCGCACACGCGGCCGCCCTCTTGTCTCGAGCCCAGCGCCGCAGGGCAAGCAAACGGCCGCATCCTCGCAGTGATCCTCCTGTCGGTGCTGCTGCGGTGCTGCTGCTGCTGCTGCTGCTGCTGCTGCTCCTCCTCCTCCTCCTCCTCCTCCTCCTCCCCCCCCTCCCCCCCTCCTACTTGTCCCAACCCCTCCGCCCCCTCCTCGCCAGATTCCGCGAGTTCCTTTGTCCTCTAGCGCGCGAGCGCTGGAGAGCCGCAGGCTCGCGATCCCCCGCGCGTGCCCTCACCCCTGTCCAGTCGACAGAAACCCGCGGGCATCCACCTCAGCGGTCAGCGCGCCGCTGCTGCGGTGCAAACACCGAGTCTGTCTGCATAAAACAAGCCGCTGTAGCGGTCAGCGCGCCGCTGCTGCGGCGCGCGCCAGCGAGCGGATAACGAGGACATCACTTCTCTGTTTCCTGCTTGATGGCTTTCTGGACCACGTCCTCCAAGAACGCTAGAAGAACCTGCTTCTGCTGCGCACGGGTGGACTGTTTCAAGGGCGTCGTCACTTCCGTCAACGCCACGCCTGTGGACCATTTCTCCTCGTTCAGATCCTGAATCCTGGAGGCCCATTTTCGGCCTGCCATTGGCCCTCCTTTGACCTCCACTGTCCACATCCCAGAGGGGCACCACCTGGTGGTCCACGGGCGCTTCTCGTCCAAAGCGTCGTCGTCGTCGTCGTCTTTGGGTTCGGGAACGCTTTTGCCCTGGCTCTCCTCGCACAGGTAATGCAGAAGCCATGGCAGGTCCTGACTCTGAACGAGTAGTTGCCCATGCTTGTTCTCATACACCATAACCTCATTCGTGTCGGCCTCATCTGGCTTAGGAGACATCGGCATGGTTACTCTGCAGAGCGTGCCTCGAGAAAATCCTTTCTGTTTCTCAGGGGTTTTCTCAGGTTGGCCACGCGCCGCCACCTTCTTCGCTTTCGATGCGCCCTTGACGGTTCCGAGGAGATCCGCCATGGGGTCCGGACCTTTTGCCCCCGCTGCTGCGGGAGGTCCCGCTGCAACCCCCGCTGCTGCGGGGGCCTCTTTCACAGGAGTCGCCGCTTCATCCACGTTGTCTCCTTCTCCGGCGCGAAGCTTCCCAACCAATTGCTCTAACATGGTTGTTTCGTTCAAGGCGCCCTTCACGGCACTGTGACCACCGACCACCTTGAGCATCCACAGGCGGTGCTTTCCGACGGGCGCGAAGGCTTCTAGGCTTATCTCGCCGCCCAAGGGAACACAGCGCTCCTCGCATTCCAGAGCAAATCCCGCTGCTCCCTCGTGACTTCGGCACAGCCCGCCCGTCGCGCAGAGCACCCCCATGCTCGTGCCATCTTGGCGCGCTGCTTTCCCGACAACGACCTCCCGCCACGTTTCCTCTGCCTGGCGTTTCATGCCGCCGCGCGCAAGCCCTCGCTGCTGCGAAGGCGCCCGCGTCCTAGGCGTCTGCTCCCCTCACAGGTGATCCGCCTGAAAACGGCTATGGAAAGCGGACTCCTCGTCTCGAACAGATCCTCTTACTCCTCATCAGCATCATGCTCCCTCCTCGAGCATCCTTCCATCTCATCCAACCCCTCCCCCTCCTTCTCTCCAAACGAGCACAGCTGCCCTCCCTGTCCCTTGACCGCTCCCCTGCCCCTTGAGGGGGGGCCTTGTGTGCTCTGACCGACCCTCTGTCCCGCAGGGGGGGGGCGACCTGATCGAACGACCACCCCTCTGTCACAGAGGGGGGGGGGCGCGGAAAAGCACGACCCCCCCTCTGTCACAGAGGGGGGCGTCCTGATCGGCGGACCACCCCTCTGTCACAGAGGGGGGGGCGTCCTGATCGGCGGCCACCCCTCTGTCACAGAGGGGGGGGGGGCCTTGCGTGCTTTGACCGCCCCTCTGTCCCGCAGGACGGGGACGATCGGAGACGGAGGCGCGTGAGGGGAGGGCAGGACGAACGAGCAGGACGGACCTGGCAGGGGATATGCACCAGGAGAGAGATCTCATGGAGGAAGAGGAGGGGAGGGGACGAGACGATGAGAACGGAGAGAGGAAAACAGGACACGGGAGGGAGGCAGGAACGGATGAGGGGGGGCGGAGACGGAGGCGAGGCATGAGGGGAGGGCAGGACGAACACAGAGGGAGAGGAGCAGGACGAGACCTGGGAGGGGATATGCACCAGGAGAGAGATCTCATGGAGGAAGAGGAGGGGAGGGGACGAGAGGCACTCATAATTAAGCGCAAGCAGGCCCTCGCACTTGTTCCATTTCTCAGCGACCGCCGCGCCGCCATGAGAACTTTCGTGCCACCGCCACTATTGCGGCGGATGCGTGACCTCCCCCATCCCTGCCGTGTGTTGTTTCTGCTGCCACCCTCCCCCCTCCCTCTTCGACCTCCTCTCCCCGCCCTTTTCCTCCTCCCCTCCAGCTGACGGCTGCGGGCTGTGACGGGTCGATCATCAGCCGCTGTCATCTGCCGCCCTGCTTCGCGCACCCTCCGCTGCTGCGGCGGGATCACACGAAGTGGGCCCCCTGGCCAGGGATTGTCATCTTACCGCTCTTGGGGGATTTCCGTCCCTCCTCCGCGTCCTTCTTCCGTTTCTTCTCCTTCTCTTTCTGCTCCTTTTGCCATGCCTGCTTCTCCTTTTGGGGGTCAAGGGCCCTCTTCTCCTTTGTGATCTGCAGCATCAGCCGATCTCCGCGCACCAGAGGCACCGCGTTGTGCATGCACGGGACAAGCGCGCTGCAGACGCGGAGGGGGGCGGACGGCTGGCGCTTTGTCATTGTTTGGAACTCTTGTGGTCGAAGTGCAACGTTGAACTTCCAGTGCCCCTGTCCCTGCACTAGCTGGGCTCGGGCAAGTTCTTCTGGTGTCATCCTCTCAACTCCCCAAAAGAAGTGCAAGGACTCGGTACCTCCGAACTTAAACTGGTACGGATTCTCTGACTGGTCGGCCTCGCCCTGTGCAGCCGCCGCTGCTGCGGGGGCCGCCCCGTCGAGCTCCGGACCTACGGGCGCCTCGCCCTGCGCGCCCTCCGCTGCTGCGGAGGCCGCTCCCTGCGGCGCGGGCTTGAGCTCCAGCTCTGGTAATTTGAAATCGGGCGTTGCCCAATACTTTCCCATTTGCTCGACAGGAGTCGGACGTTTCTCACCGACTAGCACCTCCACTGCCCGCGGGTTGCTCGAGACTTTCGGGGGAATCTTCGCGGCGGGGCAGCAAGGGAAGAGCATCAGTTTCCCCTCGGCGATGTCCTCAGTAGCCACCGCATGGACACTCTTGGCTTGAACGTCATATTGCATCTGGACGGGTTGGGCGCAAGTGTCCGCGTGACGATGGAAGCTAGCCATGACTTCCGCGATGCTTGCTTGGTGCCACCTGTCTGTGTCGAGATTGGCAGACGGAGCCGAAGCGTGCCGCGATTTCACTGGGACCACCATCAGGCTGTTCACGGGCTTTGACACTTCAGACATCTGCCTGTTCAGAGGCTTGTCTTCTTCGTTGAACTCTCAGTACTGGCTGCGGGCGAGGGCCCTCGCCACCTCCGCTGCTGCGAGGGCCATCGGGGTTCTCGGGGGCCGCGGGCAGCTTGTCGGCCCACGGCGCAGGAGGGGGCGGGAACTCTTTCTGTGCGTTCTTTTTCATCGTCTGCCAGGCCTCGTGTACTTCAGCATAGTACGGACGCACTGCCTCGCACACGGCCTCCACAACTGCCTCCAGACGAGGTTTGCAAGCCTTCACCCTTGCGTACGCCTGGTAGAAGGCCCCCGTCGCAGTCAGAACCGCCCCCGCGGTCAAAGTCGCGCTCTTCTCCTCCCCGTGGGCCTCCGCTGCTGCGGGGGCCAAGATGCGACGGACATACCCCAACACAGCATTCAGCTCCTGTGCCCGACTGCTGCCCTCGCTTTGTCCCCATGCCGTTTCCGGCGCCGGGCACTGCCCGCCCCTCGGCTCTTGGGGGTACGCCCTCGTGACAAGGGCAACCTTCGCATGGGGACACTCAATGGGGAGTTGGTTGAGGACGCCCCATGTGGCTGGTGACAGGGAGCGTATTTTGTGATCCACCCAACGTCTGTCATAATCCAGAATTTGCGGTATGAGCTGCCCTGATGCGGCCCCTACGTTGATCGCGAAAGTGAGCATGTCCTCGAACCATTTGGCCTTCGCGTACTCGGGGCGTCGTTGCGCGCAGGCCTTCAGAATAGTGCCGTACGGGATATTCAAGGGCTGCCCTTTCTCAGATCCCGACGATGCTTTCTTGGCCTCCGCTGCTGCGGTGGCGACGAGATCAGCGACGGACGTCAGGAGCTCGATTTCGTGAGAGGTCACACCTTTTCCCTGCGGGTCGTTCAGGGCCGCGGAAATGAGCGCCGGGCCTTGCGCGAAGTCGGCATCGAAGTGAATTTCCCACGAGAGCACCTCGCAAAGCAAACCGTTATCGAGCACGTCCATGAGTTTGGTGAACTTCGGTGCGCGACGCATCTTTGGGATATCCCAGGAGCCACCCGGACCTGTCTGGAACTCCTCCAAACCATGCCCTTTGCGTTCTTCGGGAATGACCCACACTGCGCCGTGCTTGAGGCTCATCAGACCAAGGGTCAGCGTGCAGTGGCTCAGCGCCCCGTAGTTGAACGTTGACAAGCTTGTGTGCGCCGGGCAGAGAGCCTCCACGGACTCCGTTTTCTGCTTGTTGTGGTCCGCGTGCGCCTTGTACGGCTTGCCATGGAGGCGCTCGTAATCGGCCTTCTTCCCGGCAGGGGGTTCCTGAACAACCACTGCTTCGTGCTGCGCCTCGTTCTTGAGGAACCTGTCTTTCAGAATCCCACGCAGGAGATTAACCGCTCTGGCAGCGGAGGGGCACGTTCCACCCCTGTTCTGCGGGTGGACGCTGATATCCTCCAAGGAGATCTTGGCCTTCAACCGCTGCCCCTCGGAGTCCTTCATGGCATAGCGGCTGCGCAACATGGCGGCATCATTCAGGGGGCCTGACTTGATGTCCTCGGACATCTTTGCTGGTGTCCCCGCTGCTGCGGGGGCAGCACCCAAAACAAATGCTCCGCGACGGTTGCCCCCGCTGCTGCGGAGCCCCGCTTGAAGCACGAGTGCCCGTCGCGCGCGCGGACAGGAGGAGCCTCGCGGGGCCCGCGGCCCGCCCGCGCTTGAGTTGCTAAGTTGCCACAGAAGGCCCGAGACTCGAAGGGAGACGCGAGGGCCTTATGAATGGATTGGACTAGAATGGAATGAACGAGAGAAAGACATCTGGAATGGAGAATGAGAAGGAGGAGAAGGACAGGAAAGGCAGAGAGAGAGAGAGAGAGAGAGAGAGAGAGAGAGAGAGAGAGAGAGAGAGAGAGAGAGAGAGAGAGAGACAGAGAGACAGAGAGACAGAGAGAGAGAGGCGACGAACGGCGGGTCGACGCGGCCTTCTCAGTTTTTCGATACGCGCACATCCGCCTGAACAGGAGAATCATTGATACATCGGCCCCCCCCTCTGTGAGAGAAAGATTTCCCACCCCGAACCCATCTGTGAGAGAAGGGGGCGCTGTGTGAGTTGCGTGTATGGAAGCGATGATCAGAACGCAGACATAATGGCGGGCGGGGGATTGCAGGAGGGAATGCAAGGGGAAGCGAAGCAAAGGAGAGATCAGGACACAGATGACAGCACAGATGTCGTTTTTTTCTCACACCGCATGCGATGCCGCACGCGACGCGCGAAACCGCGCTCCCCCGCGCGCGCGCGAGTGCGCCCCTCCGCCGAGGTCACCCCCCCTCGGCGAAATTCGCGGGACATCCCTCCGCTGCTGCGGAGGGGCGCTCCCCTTGTGCGCTCGGGATGTCGCGGTCATCCTGAGGACCGTGCATCCAACCAGACGGGGGCGCCGTCGTGTTCATCCGCCCCGTAATTACATCCGAAGGGGCTCGAATTCTTCTTGCCAGCAGCTGCCGACTGGCGGCATATTGGAGCCTAGTTTGTACCAGTTGCCCGAATGGTCGCGGTACCAGAGTGCCTGATCAAATTGATCGTCCTCTTCCACGCCTGTCCTCCGAGCAGTCTTCTCAGCCCGCAACCCACCACGCTCCAAGACAGCAGCCCCCGCTGCTGCGAGGGCTTGTTTCTTGGAGCTCCCCCTGCGCCGGGCCAGCGGCTGCGCGGCCGCCTTCGCCGACGCGGCCGTGGGTCGAGCCGCCGCCCCAGCGCGCTTGCTCGAATGAGGTCTGTTGCCCGGTTTCCGGGGGGCCCTCTTCTCGCCGACGCGGCATCGCCCCGTCCTTGCGTCGGGCTTCCTATTCCTCTTCTCGCCGATGCGGCATCGCCCGGTCCTTGTGTCGGGCTTCCGAGCCTTCATGGCTGGCGGTCTCGAGCCAAAGCGGCCCGGGAGAGCCCGGGAGCGGGGCTGGGAGCCGAGACCTGGAGCGGGACCGGGACCGGGAGCCCGGGACCGGGACCAGGACCGACACCGGGACCGGGACCGGGAGTCCCGGGAGAAGACCGGGACCGGGACCGGGACCGGGACCGGGACGGGGAGCCCGGGACCGGGACCAGGACCGACGCCGGGACCGGGACCGGGACCGGGAGGGGGCCGGGACCGGGACGGGGACCGGGACCGGGACGGGGACGGGAACCGAGACCGGGACCGGGACCGGGACCGGGACCGAGACCAGGTCCCAGGACCCCTCCTCCTCCTCCTCTTGCTCGTCGCCCCCCTTCTCCCAGCAAAAAGCAAACGACGACGACGACCACGACGACGACGACGACGATTTCCTCAGCCGCTCAGTGCGAGCGCCTGGCTCCTCGCGCGCGCGCGCCGAGCCCGCGCCTCAGACCTCTTATGGTGACCCCCGCTGCTGCGGAGGCAACCCCCGCTGCTGCGGAGGCCTCCGCAGCCGCGCGCCGTCAGCAGGAGTCGCTTGAGGGGCTGCGGCGCCGCTCCTGCAATGCCTCGAACGCGGAGCTGGAGGCGCCCTCCGGGTCCGCAGGAGGCGACGGCTTCCTGGGGAGGAGCTGCGGCGGCGGAGGCTGCAGCGGCTGCCTCGGGACGAGCCGCGCTGCCGGAGGGCGCGGCGTCTGCGACTGCCTGGCCAGGGGCCGCGCCGGCGGAGGCTGCAGCGGCTGGCTCGGGACGAGCCGCGCTGCCGGAGGGTGCGGTGCCTCCTCCAGCGGGGGGGCCCCGCAGCGGCCTCCTCCACGCGGGGGAGCTGCCCATGGTGGTGGCATCATTGGCGGCATGCCCGGCGGCCGGCAAATCTGGCCGGGGAGGGGCGGGCGCCATCCTCTCGGCCTCGGCGCCGGCTGACCTGTGTGGGGTGGGGGCGCGGGCGGCGTGGGCAGGAGCCGCGCCCCCTCCTGTCGGTCGCCGCCCTCCACCCGCCCACTGCGTCCGGAGCGGCTGCGCCCCCTCTGCTCCTGCCCTCTGCGTCTGGAACGGCTGCGCCCCCGCTGCTGCGAGGGCGCTGTCCTCTTTCGGTCTCTGCTCCTCTGCTCCCGCCCTCTGCGTCTGGAACGGCTGCGCCCCCGCTGCTGCGAGGGCTCCGTCCTCTTTGGGGTTCTGCTCCTGCTCTCGCTCTTCTTCTTCTTCTTCTTCTTCTTTTTCTTCTCCTTCTCCTTCTTCTCCTTCCTCTCACCTCTGTCAGGGTTCCTCTTTTCGTCCTGGGGCGGCGCGGGGCTGCAGGCGTCGACGGCGTCGCGCCCGTCGTCCTCAAGCTCCTCCTGGGCTCCGTGCGCCCCCGCTGCTGCGGAGGCTGCTGCTTCGGGTTCTGTCTCCGCCCCCCCCTGGGCTCCGCGCGCCCCCGCTGCTGCGGAGGCTGCTGCTTCGGGTTCTGTCTCCGCCTCCTTTCCCCGCCGTTTTCCCCGCCTGGCTTCCCACTTCCGATCCTTCTTCCTGCCCTCGGCGCCTTTGCCAGACTTCCTGTTCTTGGCTTCTATGAAAGCGAACAGTGTGTGGCAGTGTTCCATGAGGCGGTTCGCCGACTGGGCCTTGAAGATCACCCTGTGTAAGTGCGGCCAGAAGTATGTCCCCTGCCCCTTGCGCTCCGCGTCCGTCAGCCTGACCCAGGTCGGACGCGCCGCCCAATCCAACTGGCGGTGCTGCAGCCTGTTCAGGAGCCCCCGCTGCTGCGGAGACTGCAGCGCCAGTTTCCCCCAGGGCGGCAGTTCCGGCTGCTCGCTCGCAGGGCACTCGCGAACCTGAGCGGGGCCCAGAATCACGATGTAGCGCGGGTGCGTCACGTGACTCTGTGCTTCCCCACACCAGAAAGCCAAGCCGAGAGCGCCTGTCCCAGACGCGCCGCAACTTCTGAGCAGCTCCGAAAGATCGCCCGCGTCTCCGTCGAAGATCCCGGCGAGAACACGCACTCGGTGCTGCAGCACCAGGCTCCGAAGCCCGTTGCGGAAGCCTTCGGGCCGCGCGCTTCCAACGACGCTCGTCTGGCATCGGAAGAACACGCCCCCCACTGATATGGAGAGCTTGCCTTCCTTTGCTTTCGGATTGTAGCCCCCCGCTGCCAGGGTCACCGACCAGGCCTGAACCGGGAACTTCCCGTAGGAGTGCGCGCGAAGCTCGTCGCGCTGCTCGACGCGCTCGGGAACCCAGAGGAGAGCCCCGACGCACTCGTGCGCGACCGCGCCGTAGAAGCCACTCTGGCGGATCAGCGCGTCCAGATGTCGCTTCCGCTGGGCGCGTGCGATGTCCGCACCAGGCTCGAAGGAGACTAGGAGGACCCCTTCGCGCCTGGCCCTGGCAGCTGCGACCCAATCCGACAGGGGGGCGTCCGCGCGCAGGACGAGGGAAGCAAAAGCCAGAATTCACGCGCGCCTCTGTCTGCCCCTGCTGCACCTGGTCTGCGTCGTCGTACAGCAGGGGCACAAGAGGCTTGGAATGGCTCGGGCCGCGCTCTTCCTCTGGGAAGTGCGGGCGGCCTTCCTCTGGGAAGTCCTCTTGGACAGGAAGCGCTGGCGATCGCGCCTTGGTGGTCAGGGCGAGCGGCTGCGTCTCGCGGGCCCCCGCTGCTGCGGGGGAGCTGTCGCGCCCGTGCGCTCGCAAGTCCCCCAGTTTGTCTGCTGCGGTCAGACCCTGCCGCTTTCGCCAATTAGTCATGCGGGGAGATCTCGGTCTCGGGCCCTCGGAGCGGGCGGCGTTCTGTCCAGGCTCGATTACCGCTGTGGCGGCGCCTGGCTCCACGCATGCCCCCGCTGCTGCGGGGGCCTCCTGCGCCGCCGTTTTGAATGCAACGGCGTTGGCGGCGGCCGTTAACTTCCGCGCCTGCGCGATGTCGCCCTTATCCATCATTTTCTGAGCAACCGCCGGGCTCCGCGAAACGGTTTCCTGGGCAGCGCTCATCGACGAAAGCAATGTCCTAACGTCCGTTGCAAACTCCCCCCCCGCTGCTGCGGAGGCCGGTGCTGAATCTGCCAGCCCCTGCGGAACTGCTTCAGGGGCCTCCTCTGGCAGCCCCCGCTGCTGCGGAGACTTCGGCAGAGGCTCCTGCGCGGTCCCAGTCGCGCCTTGCTGCTCCATGCCCCGGGCCGCTCCCGTCGCGGAGGCGGGCGGGCGCGGCGGGGGGCAGACCTGCAACGGCTGCGGATTCACTTTATCGCATTGCCATCCCTCCCTGCGCTCAAATGGATTTTCCCCTTGCGCCAGTCTGCTGCTCCCACTTCTGAACTACCTCATCCCTTCTGCCTCCCCCTCCACCCTCCTCTTCCTGTTCAATCCTCCCTCCTCCCTCCACCGTGCTCATTTCTCCTTGCTCCCTTCTCTGCTCCTCCTACGTGGGGCGTTTCGCGACAACGACGACGACGACGACGAGGGCGATGACCGCGACGGCGACAACGAGGACGACGACGACCACGACAACGACGACGAGGACGATGACCGCGACGGCGACCAGCGACGACGACTAGCGACGACGACGACCGACGACGACGACGCCGACCACGACGACGACGGCGACGACGACAACGAGCGACGACGACGACGACAATCGACGACGACGAGGAACGACGACGACGAACGAGGACGACGATTACGACGACGAGATGACGAAGGTTCGAAGATCGAACCTCGAAGTGCGAAGCTTCGAAGTTCAAACTTCGATCTTCGAACTCCGAACTTCAAACTTCGAACTGCGAACTTCGATGGGGTGCCAGGGATGCAATGGGATGGAGGGAAAAATGGGAAGGAGAGAGCGAGGGAGCGGGAGAGGAAGTTGGAGGAGAACGAACAGGCGTGGAGCGACGAGGAACGGGCGGCGAGGAGCCGACGTTGAGGGCGGCGGGATGGGGGGACAGGGAGGAGAGGGAAGACTTCAGAACGAAGATCGCGCAACGGCGCCTGAACGCGCGCCCCCGATCTCGGCGGCCGACGCGCGCGCCCCTGCCGAAATGCAACGCGCCCTTCATTCGAGCCCCGCTGCTGCGGAGCCACCTACTCCACAACCAAATCGTCCGGGGAGCTGTTCGGTCCCCAAACTACTGGTTTGCCAGCCGCTGCTGCGGACGCCGAGGGCCCGGTGCTGGGCGCCGCGGCCCCGCTGATGCGGGGCCCCTGAGAAGGCGTCGGCCTCCCCTTCTCTCTGGCGGCATCGAACTTGACCTTGCGCTCCACACCGAGGTCCTTGTACCAGCGATGTGTTCCTGACCCGTCGCTCCCGCCCGAACCCGCGGCCGGTGGCCTCACCGTGTCCGCGCCGGGCATGAGGGGCAGAACTTCGACCTTCCTGTCGCCCCAGTGCGGGTGTAAGCGGACGCCTGTCCCGTCGTCGCGGTGCAACACGAAATCCCACATCGGCAGCTTCACTTTCACCCGCTGCCCTGCGAACTGTCGCGCGCGCACAATACTCCGGCGCATGTGGTCGTAGCTGATTGGCCGGACTTCGGGGAAACAGCCGATCAGGGCCCCGCTGCTGCGGGGCCCCCCCGCGACCTCCCTGATATCTTCCTCCCTGAGCGTCGCCACCATCTCTTGCCACCGCCAAGGGACTTCCTCGTCGCTTCTGAAACCAAAGCTCGTTCTCGCACTGTGGTCGCAAACAGCGACCATGGTGGGCTCCGCATTGTCAAACCACTTGGCTTCTGACTCGAACGGGGCAGTTGGGTCTTCTTTCACGTGGCGCCACCATTTCAACGCTTGGTTATGTTGCTTAAACGAAGTGCCGAGCCTCTCGTCATAACTTGAAAAATAATTAACATCAAACTTCTCAAAATCCTGGGGCCCGCGCGCCGCCGCCGCTGCGGTGGCGCGGGGCTCCTGCGCCGCAGGCGCGGCTCGGGATCCCGACCCCTCTCCTGAAACTGTGTCCCCAGGTTCTGGTGAGTTTCGGAGGGCAGCCCTCGCGAAATTATCGAATTCGGGCATGCCGAGACCAGGGGCGCGGGAGCTCACGACGCCAAGCGCGGCGAAGCGAGACGGCCGTTGAGGCGCGACCGCCGCCGCTGCTGCGGCGGCAGGGCCATCGCGCCATTTGGCGTCCTCCGTTGGCGTGTTCCCGTTTTGTCGCCACTCTCTCCAAACCCACGCTGACCAATCACGGCCGTCCTCCCAGCCACGCCAGCCGCTGCTGCGGCTATCCCACCATCCGTCCGCGCCACCCCATGCGTGTCCGCCTGCATCGCCCATTGCAAGACGATGGCGCAGGCGCGCGTTAGGCCGCAACGGGCCCGGCTGCACCGTTGCTCGCGGGCGACCCCACGGGCGCGGGATGGTTTGAGCATAGCGGCGAGGGGCGACGCGATGTGATTGGACGGCAGGGAGGTTGAAAGGAAGGGGGGTTGGAAACGGCAGAACGAAGTGGACGAAGAGCGGAAGTCGAACCAGAGGGGGGAGAAAAGGGCGGAAGAGAATGAGGACATGCAAACGAAGGAGAGTGACGAGGTAGATGGCGGGGCAGAACGGCAACGGAGGATAATGTGGTGGAAATTGTGAAAAGGACGCATGGAAAAAACACGACGAGGATCACAGACGCAAAGATGATGAGCGCAGTGGTAGCATGACGTATCCGAAATCAAGAAGCAGGATGAGGAGGAACGGGATGACGAGCAACTCTGTCACAGAGGGCCTCCAAACGCACCCCCTCTGTCACAGAGGGCCTCCAAACGCACCCCCTCTGTCACAGAGGGGCAACATGATCACTTTAATGCGGCTTCTGGATTAGGGAAGGGCAGGGCACGGGCCTCCCCGCCGACGGCTTTTATCGAGCAGGGACCGACCGTCCCAGCATTCCTATAGGCATATCTCGACATGTTCTTAGAACCCAAGCGTGTTCTAAGAACAAAGGCAAGGTTCTTAGAGCACAAACCCGATGTGTCAAACCAAGACAGCCCCGGCCAGAAATGTTCTGAGAGCATCTCGTGGAAACCACGAGCGGCTCTCAGATCATTGCTTGGCAGGCCTGGACGCTCCGCCATTGCCTGACGTCGCTGGACCACTGCCCCCCGACCAGCCAGAACTGGGGGAGATGTGCTCCTTACCCCCCCTGGGGGAACCCGTCGCATCGACGATCTCTCGAGAGGGGTGTCGACAGCTCCCCGGGCAATAGACTCGCACAGAAGCCTGGCCCGCCCAACGGGCAGAGCGACCAGAGGAGGAGGAGGAGGCGGAGGAGGAGGGGGAGGCGGAGGAGGAGGAGGAG
>CAUYUJ010015036.1:213790-228790 GCA_963575745.1 Prorocentrum cordatum
ACCCAACCACCTGAGATGCACTGGGCATTGGTTTTACGTAGATCTGAAGGCCCCCCCATTCAGCAAAATCCTCGCCGGGACCCTCCCCGAGACCTGCCCGACCCCCCCCGACACACCCAGCCCCCTGAGAAGCTCCGGGCATTGGTTTCTCCTAGATCTGAGGGCCCCCCCACTCAGCACGCAACGCCGCGTTGTCAACTTCGACGGGTGGTGCTGCGAGGCGGGGAACGCCTCCTGGCATTTCCATAGACTACACTCCATGCATTGCCACGGGGTGCCCATCCTCTTCTTGTCTCCCAGGCACGCGCTGCACACGCGCAGCCCGTCTGCGCGGCTCCACTGCCCTACCGTCGGGCACATGCTCTTGTACTTCGTGCATCCGCAGACCGCGCACCTGCCGGACGGCATGAACTCCTTCTCCATCGCCTCCCAGTCCAACACTTCCCCGCGCAGGGTGCGCAACAGCAATCCCGGCCCCCCCCGCTCGTCCTTCTTCTGATACGGCGCTCTGTAAAAAGGGCGAAAGATGAGCATGTCCCCCCAGCGCTGTACCCGCGTCAGTGCCACGTAGCTCGACAAAGGTGACGTGCCCCCGCCGATGCTCAGGTCCACGACGACACCTTGTTTAAAAGTTTGCCCCTGCGCCGCGTGGGCAGTCACACCGAAGGCCGGGGCCAGCGGGAACTGCCGTCTTTTGACCTTCAGTCGCTGGCGCGGACGACCTTTGTCGACGAACCACTCCTTCTTTTGCGTAACCACCGGGTACAAGCCTGGCGCCCTTAATCCCTCGATTGTCCACTTGCACGGCTTCCGTCCGCCCTTGCCGTCGTCGCCTTCGTCGAACAACACGAAAATTACTTTCGGGTTTTTCTTCAAAATGGGCCCCCCCCCCCCCCCCCCCCACGCGTGACCCGATCGTGCTCTCCGTCCCCGTCGCAAGTCCAAGACTGAACGCGGCCGACGCGACCGCGCAAGAGGTTCTTGTCCTCGCTGCGATCTATGTGATCAGTCAGAGCGACTGGCATGCCTTCAGCGATGGGCAAGAAGCCGTACAAGTCTCCGCTCTCCTTGTCGCGTCGTTGGAGCCGTGCCATCTTCTGCTGCGGCGGATCCGGTCGCTCGCGGAGCGCCTCCGGCGTCGGCGTATCCCGCGCAGGGACGTACACCATCGGCTTCCCGTGCCTTCGCGCGTACTGCGACGCTCGGAGCTTGTTGGCCTCATACTTGACGTCGTTGTTCGGAAACACTCCCGGCGCGATGAAGAACTTTTCCGACTGCAAACGCGGGTCGTCCGGGCCATCCAACACCAGACGGCGCCGCGCACGTTCCCCTCGGCACACCTGACACTCCGGTTGGCGGATCTCCTTCGACGTCACCTTGCGTCTTCGACGTTGACCCGCTGCACCCGACGCTTCATCCTTTGCGCCATCGCACAACTCCCGGCATGCCCGATTCCGGCAACCCACGTCTCCGTGCAGCCAGCTCCCCGTAACGGTGGTGCCCCTACCGTGTAAGAATGCGTGCGCGCTCGACGACAGCGCCCCTGTACGGAATTCTTCCTGCACCTCCTTCAGCCAGGCGTCGTCGCACCGCTCGCACTCCACCAGCTCCGTCACGCCCTGCACCCCGCACTCGGGTCCACCCCACAGTAGAGATTGGCCATGGAGCACAGGTGGCAGGGATGTGTACTTGCGCGCCGCCGAGATGCGCTCGGCGGGGACGTCCGCCAGGAAGCCACGGTCGGGGGGTGCTAGTTGCCAGAAGTCACCACTCAGCACGACGTTCAAACCGCCGAACGGGCGCGGCACGCCTCTGTCCCCGCGCTTCGTTGTGCCCACAACCCGGATCACCCCGCGTAGTTTCGCGCCTACTTCTGCCAGGAGTCTGGCGCTCACCATGCTGATCTCGTCGATGAACAACCACCTCCACTGGAGCACGCGCTTGGCAGTCTCGCACTCCAGCTTCACATCCTCCCCCTGGTCGGCTCCCCGCTTGATAGCTGGTATGCCGCACGCATGGTGGATGGTGTCCCCTCCTAGCAGCTGCGCCATGACGGCTGGCAGGGCGGTGATTTGGAAGTTCACCCCGATCGTCCACTTCATCAATCCCTCGAACAGTTCGTGGCGAAGAATGCGCAACACGTGCGACTTGCCCGTCCCAGGGCCCCCGTGCATGCACCACTGCAGGGTTCCCCCCATGGCCGTCTCATCCATTCCCTCGCCATCGATCTCCTGCATTACCCGACACGCCACCTTCTTCGCCATCTCGGACTGCTCCGCGTTCACCACGCGCCGCCCCGTGTCTTTGTCCACCCAGAACTCGAGGTCCGCGAGCCACCTGGCCACGTCATCCGAAGTGGCGGCCGCGCCCGCGACAACGACCCCTCCAGCGGCGTCCGGCATCCTGTCGGCCATGGAACACTCTTTGTTCCGAGACTTCCGCGCTTCCCGGAGAACCAGGTCCAAGTCACAGGCCTGCTCTGCCGGCCAAGCGCCTGCTACCTCGCTGGGCGGCGTTTCGCCGTCACGGAGCCCCCACGCCTGCTGCGCCACCGCCATGCCCCATTTCGAGTTGTCGTAATGAGATGTGCCTCCCGCTCCGCCGTCTGCGCCCTCCTCCTCGCCGGCGCTGCCTCCGACCCCGTCTTTCCGTCGCTTCCCCCCAACGCGCGACTTCAGCGCCTCCTCGAGCTGATCGAAGCCCACGTCTTATTCCACGTCGCTCACGTCTTCGTCGATCCGTTCCTCCGCTTCGCCAGCATCCCGTGGTCGGACGCGGTACACACTCAGGAAGTTCCCCACGTACCGCGCGGCCTCCTTCGTCTGCACTCCGCCGTCCAGCCACGCAACCATGGCTGCGTCCCACGTCGCCGCTTCGCCACGCAGGCTCCCTGCGAACGCTACGTGTTGGTCCGCCACGTCGGGCCTCAGGGTCCACGGGTGGAAATACGTCATGACGATGCGCGCCGACCGCTCCGCTTCCCCTGGTCGCCCGCGCGGCACGGGCGCTCCGAAAAAAGTGGGTGCCATGGGCCTCCTATTCCGCCGGAGAATCCACGTGTGGCGAAGGTGGGCGCACCCTCTGGTGTCTGGATAAGGAACCCAATCGTCACCTCTGTCTTCCTTCACCGTGTAGTCCACCCCGGGCACCAAGTCCTCCTCCAGACTCGCGCTCCTCCGCCCCTGACGCAGTTTGTCCGCGCCCCGCTGCGTCAAGACTGCATAATGGCTCGGATTCTCCGCATCCGCGATTCTCGTCGGGAAGGACAGTAACACCGGCGTCCAGCATGTTGCGAACTCATACGGAGATAGGTCCCACAGGCCGGAACTCTTCGGACGCAGTCCATACAACATGCCTACATCTCGAACAGTCACCTTTCGGCGTCTCTTCTGCCGCATGTCAACTTCGGCAAACTGAGCTTTGCGACCCCCAGACGCGCGGTCTGCCAGGCGCTCGACCAACTCTACGTACTCGCGCCCGTAAAACGCTGCCGTCTCACAGGACTTCATTGCCTCCGCCGCAGTCACATCGCCCTCTCGCGCGAAGGCCCTCAGGCTTGCACATTCGAATTGGCCGCGTACGATGCCCTTGCCATAAGCGTCGCTCATGATTCGGTTCGCTACCCTCTTACCGATCCGATTCACGCTCTCCCCCTGCAGCTGCATGCCGAGCTTCTCGACTCCTTTGCAACACTCTTTCACCTCGTGGAAAGCCATTGGCCGCCGCTTCGTACAGTAGTCGCAGGCGTATCCTGCCTGCGCATCCTGCGCCATCTGCGCGACCCTGATGATCGCTGCGTCGTCGAGCTTATTGTCGCATGCTTTCTCGCACGTGCAACAGACCTTCGTGATGGGAAATCGATACGGCAGTTGCACGTCCGAATTGAAACGCTGCGCGGACAACATGCACGGATTCGTGCCGTTCAGGCTCGCGTGATTCATCGGTCCGCGTAGGCTGCCAGTCCGATTCCGACGCCCTGCCTTCGGCATGTCCAACGCCACCGCCTGCCCCGGACACACGACGATAGCACGGGCAATGATCTGCGCCGTGCGCGGGAAATCCGCCTTACACAACTTCGGGTTGTCCTTCCGACGGCACGCCGGCAGAGGTATTCGCCCCCCAGTCTCTTCATTCTTCAGATGGACGTGGTTCTGCTTCCTCTCTTGTAGGTACTGCACATCCGCATTCAGATATTCTTCCCCCATGCCACAGCGTCGTCCTGGGCCTCCGTCGTCGATGCTTTTGAATGGAGAGTGCGCGTTTGAAACGCGGGCCTTCCAAGGAGCCCGTCCTCGTCTTTGAACTCCGGCCAAGACTTCTCCGCCTCCCCCAGCCTCCGACCCATTTCCTCCGCCGACACCTGCTGCGAATAAACCTGCCGACAGACGCGACTCTTGTACCCCAAATACCCCTCCACAATCTTCTCGCCCCGGTGATGCACGTCGTCACGGACGATTTCGAACACCTCCTCGAGCGGCGCGTGCTGGTGCAGGCACTGTGCGAATACCTGGCAGTGTGCGTGCAGAGATCCCGTAGATTTCTGAGCTTCTATGGACACGTAGTAGGCATCCACGCGTCCGAACGCGCCCCCGCCTGGCATGGCGTTGCTTCCGAACAGGTCCTGGCACGGGAACCCCCCTTCGGCGAGATTGCAACGCGGGCAATTCGGGCAAGTCCGCAGCCCGAACAGGTGCCGGAGCGTCGCGCCCACCAGGATGCGGAAGCCGTCAACGCTGGCCATGGGATCCCGCGCGAGGATTCGTCTACGCTCGGCCCACGTCGGCACCCCAGCCTGTGCTGCATCCATTGGAAGATCCAGGCGTGCCTCGTCTACGTCGGGGGCTACACGCGGCCACTCCCGATGCCCCGCCAGCCGCGACTGCGCTTCATTATCAGCTGCCGCGCGCACGGGGTCCTGCCGTCGCGCGCGCGACAGGCGGACCACGGGCAGATTGCGCCCTTCGTCGGGCGAGAAAGTTACGAAGATTGGGACGCCATACCGGACTCGCAGAGCGTTCGTCTCGAACCTCATCACACGCCGAGATTCCTGTGCACCTGGAAGGCGCCGCGACGCGTGCTCAATGTGAGTGAGGAGCTTGTGGGCGGCTTTCCCCAGACTTGGCACGTGCCGCACTTTCGTCATGTCGCCCTTGATTTTCTGCTTCCTGCCGTTGATGTCCACGCACTTCCCGTCTAGCGCGAGATAAATCTGCTTCGCTCCTTCGGCGATCTCCTCGGGCGTCAGCTGCTCCTCCTCGCCTGTGGCGCCCGGTGACACGCACGTGAACCACGTCTTGCTCAGGTTAACCGCCGAGCGGAACACGAGGTTCCACGACACAAACCCGAAATGCCAATCGCGACACAGCTGGCTCTCGACGCGACGACTCATGATTCGCACCCACAGTGGTAGCTCCACTCTCGGAGCTCCCCCCCCCCCGGCGATGACGCGGACGCTTCATGAACTCTGGGCAATCCGGCATCCCCGTGCAGTACTTGAACACAAACGCGAACGCGACGCCGAAGTACCAGGGCTCGAACTGGTCCATCATCACGTTCCCCGTGCGCACACGGAGTCGGTCCACGCGCTTCTTCTCTGTCGCCGCCTGCTCCAGCATGCCGCGCTCCACCGCCTCCCGCGACGCCTCCTGCGTTCCAGGGCCCGCCCCATCGCGGACGCAGACGCGCTTACGTCCACGCTCCGGTCGCCCGTCGCCGCCCCCCCCCCCGCTCGAACTCGACGTCTCATCTGCTTCGCCATGCGCGCACTCCTCATCCAGACGTTGCACGAAGGCTCGCACGGCCTCGCTCCGTTGCGCATTGATGTCCATCTCGTCGAAGCTGCTCCTCTCGCAGACCACCGCGTTCGTCTTCGTGCTCTCCAATATATCTGCCGCCTCCCTTACCCCGTCGGGCCTCGGAACGGGCGTCGCTGCCTTCTGCATCTGGATCTTGTCGAGCGCATCGCCCAGGGGTACCAGGCGCATGATCTCGGCGGGCACGCCTTCCTCCGGAAGTGCCATCGCCCTCCTCCGAACATCCTCCATATCCACACTTCGGTACGCGCGATGCCCGCGCGCTTTCGCTCCCTGAATGAGATCCACGACCACCTTCCTGCGCGCGAGAGCCCGGTGCACAAACTTGGCCACGCTTGCAGCCGCATCCTCGTCACCACCCGACTTGAGTATGACAGACACGATTCATGCCAGATCCGCCCCTGTGCGTGGCAGTGTTGGCGCGAGCCCCTCCGCGGACGTCGCGTCCGCTGCGGTTAATTGCGCTAGCAAGTCCGCCCACGGCATCGGGAACGAAGTTGCGTTCCCGCGCGCCGCCATGCGGGCTTCGTTGCCGCCCGTTTCCATGTCCAAGGCTCGATCCTTCCGATAGCGCTTCTCCAGCGTGAAACACACCATTGACGTTATGCACACTGACGCGCAGATCATTTCCAACACCGTCACCTTGCAGCCAAACAACTCCTCCGGCGAATAAAATGCCACCATGTCATTGGCCAGCGCCGCGGGAGGGAGCCCTGGCTCGCCACGGACGCCAACCATCGCGTTCCCGCACCCTCCGCACAACGGAGCCTTGCAGCAGCTGCGCGCTGTGTTTTCAGAGTGCGACGCGCCGCTGTCGCACCGGATGTCCTCCGGGCAGCAGAGAACCTTCATTGGCCCGTTTTCCGATGGCACGCGCACGCGCCAATCCTCGAACTCCCCCAGCCGGTCTCGCAGATGCACGCCACCTCTCGCCCCCCCAGCGCCATCTACTTCGCCATACCGCTCCACGCACGCGTCCACCGTCATGTTCCCCCGCACAGACGCGCCCGGAAGCCCGACAGATCCGCCTCCGCTGGCCGCCACCGCGCGCCATTCAAACGGGCTCCCTCTGCGCCCCTCCACGCGGGGAAACTTTCGCGCGCACGCTATGCACACGAGAGAGTAGACGGCGTCTTCCCGCAGACTGGACGCATACTCGCGTAGGCATCGACGATCGATCGACCGCGCTGCGACAGGCGCCCCCTCACGCACTGTCCAAGCGATCGCCTCGTTGTACGCTGACCAGCACTGCGTCTCACTCCGCTTGGCTTCGCCCTCCTCATGGCACGCAAGCGTCTCCGCGACAGCCCGCAACGCCTCGCGATGTTCGCCCACCACATGCGCGCGCAGCTCCGCTTCGCTGGAGCCCCGCCACCCGCAACCTTCAGAAGCGCAATGTGCACGCGGCAGCTCCACGGCACCGACGGAGAAGATGCGCTCGCCCTCCAGTGTTTCTCCGTGCACAGAGACCGCTGGCACGGTGGGGTGGTCTTTCACGGGACCCGCCGCCTTCTTGAGACCTTCCCCCCTACCCCCCCGGCTTACGTCCGCAGACACGCGCCCGTTGTCTACTGCGCGGACGCGGTATACGCGCGCCGCGCCTGATCTCTCGCCTGCGTCGGCGTTCACGGCCCGGCTGTCGCCCATCTCCGCGCTGCTCTGACCCGCCTGCCCACCCGTGCCGCGCACCGACGCACTCGGGGCCTGCGCAGACATTGAGTCGGGCACCTCCTTCGGGCGCCCCGCCTCTTCGGGCGAAGTTCTTCTACCTGTCTTGCGCGCACCTCCCCGGCGCAGCACTGGGTGCGGAGGAGGCGGTGGAGGGAGGATCGTCTCGACGGACGGCTCCACGCGGCTCGCGCCCGTCGGACCCGACGGCGACACGTCGGAGACCCCAGAATCCGGGCCAACCGGCGTGCTCTTGCCTGTGACGCGGGCTCGTTTCGCCGCCGCCCCCGTTCTGGCGGCCTTGTCGCCCACCGCGACTCGCCCGCTTCCTTCTTCGGCGGCGCGCCCCCCCTGTCGCTGCGCATTCTTCCGCGAATACTTCTCGGCGCCCGCCCATACTGGTCTGTAACAGGCGCTTCGGATGTTCACCCCCGTCATGTTGCACACTGCGAGCACAACGTCTCCGTTCGCCTCTGAGACCTCTTGCCCGTTCGCCCCTGTCACGTTGTACACTGCGAGTACAACGTCTCCGTTCGCCGTCGTCGTAGTTCCTGTAAACGTGGCCGACCTCGTGGTCGTCGACGTCGTTGTGGTCGTGGTCGTCGTGCCAGCGGCGGCGGTCGTCGTCGTCACATTCGAGCATCGCGATAGACTATCGCAGGGCGCCACAGGTCGGCTGCCAACAGAAGGGCCTGACGCAGGGCAGCTCATGCAGCCGCAAGCGCCCAGCTAGTGCTGCCGCAAGCGCCAAACGTTGCCGTCGCCATCGCACTCGACTTCGCCGCCGACGCCGACGTCGTAGTCATTGTGGCCGTCGTTCGACGTTTGAATCGTCGTCGTCGTCGCGGTCACCGACGCCACAGGTCGGCTGCGCAAGAAAACTCAACCGCGGGTGCAAACTTGTCGGCGGCAGCGCCTCCTCTACCCCTTTCTCCAGTCACCTCTCCTTCGCCTCCTCGTCCACCCCCCTTCTCCCCCTTTTCCGCCTTCTCCACCTGCGCTACTCTTTTTCCCCTCCTCTCCTCCTCCTGCTCCTCCTCCGACCCCCACTGACTGTGCACATTCGTTACCGCCGCCCTCGTCATCGTCGTCATCGTCGTCGTGCCGGCGCCAGAGGTCGGCTGCTCGACAGGGACGGGCAATCTATAATACACTGCAGCGGATTGCCCATTCAATCACGCTCAAGCGCAACCGCGCCTCCCACCCCGAGACCCCCGAGGGCGGAATCCCGCTTGAGCGCGATTGAATGGGCAATCCGCTACATCGCACAGGCCGCGCTGTGCACGGCGGCATGCACGCCCAGAGCTCTGCGGCACATAGAAGCGCACGCGAGGGGCGCCGACCGCCACCGCGAAGCTGGCCAACGAGGATGGCGTGGGCTGCTGGCCTGTGGACCACCACTGCGTTGACGCTGAACCTGCGGCTTGACGCAAAGTGTTGCGGACCGTGGTGTAGTCGCCGTATTCGCTGTCAGTGTCTGGGTACAGTTCTGGCGCGGTCAACCGCGGGCTGCTGGGGGCCTCCCAAGCGCGGCCCCCAGGCACGGACGTCGAACTGTCCAAGGCGCGGGGAGCGCATGCCGCCACGCCAGGCGATGCCGCGGGATGCTCGCTACCTAGTTCCAGCTCCGAGGCGTCACCCGACATCTGGTGCCGGCGGGGCATGCATCCAGGGCGACTGCGGCTCCGCCTCCTTTCCTGCCGTCGCACGTCCAAGTCGTCAGAAGTGCTGCCAGTGGGCGCCAGGTGGAGACAGGCGTGCGCGGGCGCCATCAACCGATGTGGGCACAGCGAAGTACCGGCTCGTTCGGTGCCGGATGGTGGGACCTGCGGTGCTGGTTATGGATTGTGCACCCACCGCATAACCCCAGCCAAAATGATGACGGCCCATGGCACCACGCATATTGACGATGCCGCGAACTCGCGCATTCTTTCGGAATGTTTCGTAAACTTCCACAGACGGACGGCGGTTCTTTTCCATATCGGTCGCTTGCTGAGACAACGCGCTCAAGCGCATGACAATTCACCAACAATGACAAGGATGGACAGGCGTTCCTTTTCGACATGTGGGCATGTCTCCTGCCACTCTCAGGGCCCCGCAGACCCGGACACGCCAGACTCGGACACCCAACATCCCGAGAAACCAATATGTCCACACGGCAGCATGAACAAACTACTGCACGAAAGCACTTGAAGAATAAACCTGGACACAGGCCCCAAAAGCTTGCAAAACACCCCTAAACCCGGACACAATCCCGACTTCTGCAGTGCAGCAAACGAAACAGACACGTGAGCTGAAATACGTCACTTTGCGGGAACAGATGTTGTTTCCTTAATTTTCTGCGCCCTGGTTTATCTGTGCCCTGGCCCCCGGGGGCCTGACACTACTGCTTCTGCTCAGGGCCGGTCAACCTAGCGAGTTTCGGCCAAGGAGAAGGCGGAAAAAAACAACCCTCCGCATGCCATCCTCCTTGCCCTTCATGCCGCGTCTGCCTGCTCACCACCACGCGCCTCCTGAACCCACATCCAGGGCCATCTGGCAATCCCTTGCGTAAACGGTTCGCTGGAGGCGCCAGGCTGAGAACCCGCCCCCGCCGCCACCGCCCGCGCGGTTCTCGAGCAAAGGCCGCCATTCTGGACTGGCACGGTGGAAGGGCACGGGTCTTGCCGCATGCCACGGCATTCTCTACCTCGACGCCTGACCACAAATCCTGCCCCCGGGCTCGCCACACCAGAACGGCCCGCGAATCGTCATCGAGGTCTCGTGCTCCTCTTCTTTTGCTCCTCCCCCCCCTCCTCTTCGCGTTCCTCCTCTTCCACCTCCTTCTCCTGCTCCGCCTCCTCTGCCTCCTTCTCCTCCTCCTCCTCCTTTCCCTCCCCCCGCCTGCTTCTTTCGCCCCCCCCCCCCCCCCCCCCCCCCCCCAATATTGCATTCTCTCTCACCACCGAACATACGCGTGACAGAGCGCGCGTGCTATCCATGTGGACACAAAGCTGGCATAAAGCCTCCTACGATCTACGCGGGGGTTCAACAAACTGCGAACTTTGCCCATTGCAGACGCACTGCGAACACATTAGCGGCACGACGTACGAGCGAGCAGTTTGGACTCATAGGTGGCAGAGCGCACCCGCATTGCAGGCGCACTGCGGCTGCAAACACAGCCTCCCGAACAACGGGACAGAGCCCCCCGGGCGCACTAACACAGCCCCCCCGAGCGTGCAAACCCAGCCCCGACAGACCCCAAGACGCTCCAAAACAATCCCCAATGAGCTTCAATCTACACCCCTCGTCGAGACCAGCGCAGCCGCCGCCGCCGCCTCCGCCGCCGCCGCCGTCGTGGTCGACGTCGCCGTGATCGTCGCGCCTCGGGGCTGGAGGCTGCGCATAACGGACCCCGGGACCTCTGCCGCTACGCAGCCATACCAGATCTTCGATCTGCGCCCACGCAGTGGCGACGCGGAGGGCCCCTCGAAGGCCGGAGAGCTTCGAACCACGATCCTCGAACTGCAGTCCTCGAGGCACGATCCCCAAAGCTCGAGGCTCCTGAAACAGACCCTCTGCCTCCCTGCCGGGATCCAAACGAACGAGTTGTTCGAGCTGCGCCCATGCTGTGGAGACGAGGAGGGCCGACGGCCGAACGCTCAAGAGCATTGAGCCTGGATCCTCGAGGCTCGGCTCCCGATGACCTGGGCTTCTCCTTCCCTCTCCGTCCTCTCCTCGTTGTCGTCCTCCTCCTTCTTTTACCCCTCCTCCTCAGTAGACCTCATTTTCCCTCTCCACCTTCCTCTTCCTCCTCCTCCTCCTCCTCCTCCTCCTCCTCCTCACTCCTCACTACTCCCGACTCCTCCTCCTCCTCCTCCTCCCTCCACCTCCTCCACCTCCTCCTCCTCCGTCCCCCCTCCATCCTCGAGCCAGGCGCCGGCTTCGCCGCTCTCGATGTAGATGGGGGGGAAGGCCTCGCAGGGCGCGGGCCGCCCGGCCAACCTCACTGACCCAGGTATCCGACGCCATGTCGTTCGTTCCTTATGGTTTTCACCAACGATTTCGGCCCATCACGGCCATTTTCGGGCCCAGGTGCCATGGACAGCAGGGTCCGCCACATCATACTACCTCCAGGGAAAGCGCACGGATCTCTGGGGACACAATCAGGCACAAAAGGACCGATAGATGCCTGGGAGCTTGTTCTCTGCGATGAGACCCTGAGGAACTTTCCCTGGGGCCCCCGAAGCCACGGGCGATGAAAAGGAAAAAAATCCCCAGGGAGTTCCCACCCCCGCAACTTCCGCCCCCTCCTGGTGAGACATCCCACAATTCTTCGAGCTACGTCCAGTTGCGGCGACAGAGAGCGGGGCCACGAGGGCCAACAAACCCTAAACATGAGCCCTCGGATTCGAACCTAACTTCGACACTGGATGAAGTAGAGTAGAGGGGGAAGGGAAGAGGGGGATTCGAGAGAAGGACGGCGGGTAGCGCAGCGAAGGTCGGTGGACCGTCGCCGTCGGCGTCGCCGCCGCCATTGCTGTCGCCATCGCACGTGGGCGAGCGCATCCGCTGCCGCACACGCACACACATACACGCGCACACACACACACACACACACACACACACACACACACACACACACACACACACACACACACACACACACACACACACACACACACACACGAATCACATGTACACGCACGACCGGCCTGTGGCCCGCCGCACCAGTGAATGTCCGACACGGGGGTGGCTGCACCCCCCGCGACCCTCCACGACCTGACCCCCCTCGAACCTCGGCCCCCCGGAGTCCAGAACATTTCCATGGAGAAGATTTTTGCCCTGTGTCGTCTTTTACAAAGCCCCGGGGCCCAGCGAGGGACCCCGAGTCGGACAGAGGACCTATGACCACGACCCGGACACGAAGCCCCACAAAACGAAGCAATCTCAAAGTGCCGGCTTCAGAACACCAATTAGACGGGAGTGGGGAGAAGAGAACGCAGGATTTTTTGGGATTGTCCCGCTGACCAGTGCTCGTCAAGTTATTATCGACATTGCTTTGCCGTACCCTTCGACTTTATCAGGCGAAGGCCTCTCCTGTGCCGAATTCTGCAGCAGCTGCCGAGCGCCCTGGCCAGATACCTCTGGTGCTCTGATCGAGGCGACACCCGCCGTCCATGGTGATGGGACGGCGCTCCTTGGCAAGGCTCCAGAGGCCTCCGCCCTCCCGTGCGCCCACATTTCCGCATGCGTCCAGCACACCCATTTCGGCACATCCCTCACCCGCGTCGCGGCCCCACTAGATCCACCGAAGGCCCCAGTGGCGCCGCCCACGTGCGTCCAGCACACCCAGTTCGGCACATCCCTCACACGTTTCGTGACCCAACTAGGAGCTCCACCGAAGGCCCCAGTGGCGCCGCCCGCATGCGTCCAGCACACCAATTTCGGCACACCCCTCACACGTTTCGTGGCCCCACTAGGAGCTCCACCGAAAGCCCCAGTGGCGCCACCCGCATGCGTCCAGCACACCCAGTTCGGCACACCCCTCACACGCTTCGCGACCCAACCAGGAGTTCCACCGAAGGCCCCAGTGACCCCCAAAGCCCAACCTAAAAGCAAACATGCGCCCCAGAGGCTTCCAGAGCGACCTCGTGGGGCTGTCTTGGAAGCCTCTTTGGCTCGTCTTGGGCTCTCCGGGGCGTCCTCGGACAGAGTTGGGGGCCTCCTGGGCCGCGCGCGAGGCCCTGAGGACCCCGCGGGGCGTGACGGCGGAGACGGCGGTCGGCGCCGAGTCATCGCCCTGGGGGGGCGGGGGGCGAGGGCGGGGAAATCTTGGCGACGGCGGGCGCCGCCGAAAGACGATCCATAAAAACCGGCGCGCCGACCCATCCGCTACCGATCCCCCCGCTCGCCCCATAAAAACCGGCGCGCCGACCCATCCGCCATCGATTTCCCCCCCGCCCACAAAAGAAGCCCGAAGGCGCAAGCGCGCCCAAAGCGCAACGGCCCTAAATAGGGACGGCGCCGGAAGAAAACGATTGACGTGAAGGAAGACGAGGGAAGGAGGGGAATGCAAGGAGGAAGGGGTGGCGGAGGAAGAATTTACGCATGAGAACAAAACAACACCACCAACACGAAACAAAATAACAATAAAATGAAGAGGGCGAACGGCAGAGAGAAAGAGGGAGAGAGAGAGAGAGAGAGAGAGACAGACAGACAGACAGACAGACAGACAGACAGACAGACAGACAGACAGACAGACAGACAGACAGACAGACAGACAGACAGACAGACAGACAGACAGACAGACAGAGGAGGAGGGAATCTGAGGAGGAGGACAAGGAGGAAGACGGAGAGCAACCGAAGAAAGAACTGGCCCTGAAACAGAAACAAAAGGACGTCAAACGGCCCCGCGCGCCAGGGCCCAGATAAACTCACGCGCCATCTGAGCGCAGGTGGTTTAGATCAGAATGGTGCCCCTCGCCCCCTCTTCCCCTGCGGAATACGAGATCCCCCATCCTCTCCAATCGGCCTTACGGAAGCCGCCCCAACGACTCCCCGAAGGCCTCCTCAAGCCCAAGATAATTTCAAGATGGCTCCAGCTATTCGGAGATGGTTCCAGATCGATGCGCGGCATTCGGCTTATCTCCGGGACTCCTCAGTCTTGCTCCTTTGTGTATCATTGCAATTTTACTTGCGTTCGCCCTTTCGTGCGTTATTACGCGCTCCTGTGGGCCCGCTTGGTCGCCCGATTTGGCGCTCTCGGCCGGCGTGCCGACCCATCCGCTATCGTTTGGTTTGCCGCCAGGCGGGTGTTCCTACCGCCCCTTTGTTGTGTCAGTTGCGCGTTCTTTCTCATGCGCGCTCATATGTTGGTCGCTGTCGCCGAAAGGAGTGACACATGTCTTAAAGCCGTGTCGCGCCCGCTGGGGGCCCAGAGGCGCGCGCAAAGAACTGACAGAGGGAAGCGCACAAGCAAATTCATTTGTTTTTTTTTCAGAAATGCCAGGGAGGCGTCGGTTTCCCCATTTTCGCCTGCAGAAAAAATGATCTAAATGTCTATGACGCTTCGCGATCGCTGCGGGCCCAGAGGCGCGCGCAAAGAACTGACAGAGGGAAAAAAACATAAGCAAATTCATATGTTTTCCCTCAGAAATGCCAGGGAGGCGTCGGTTTCCCCTTTTCGCCTGCAGAAAAATGATCTAAATGTCTATGCAGCTTCGCGACCGCTGTGGGCACAGAGGCGCGCGCAAAGAACTGACAGAGGGAAAAACATAAGCAAATTCATATGTTTCCCTCAGAAATGCCAGGGAGGCGTCGGTTTCCCCATTTTCGCCTGCAGAAAAAAATATATCTAAATGTCTATGCCGCTTCGCGACCGCTGTGGGCACAGAGGCGCGCGCAAAGAACTGACAGAGGGAAAAAATAAGCAAAAACATATGTTTCCCCCTCAGAAATGCCAGGGAGGCGTCGGTTTCCCCATTTTCGCCCGCAAAAAAATATTCTAAATGTCTATGCCGTTTCGCGACCGCTGCGG
>CAUYUJ010015036.1:233790-238790 GCA_963575745.1 Prorocentrum cordatum
CTCGGAGCACTCACTAGGCATCCCTACCACCCATCGATTCGAACCAGCAGGGGGTTCCCAGCGGGGGGTCCCTTCGCTCCTCGCTCGCTCGCAATCTCTGAGCCCCCGCTGGGGAAGCCCTGCCGGTCCAAATCGATGGGCAGCCAGGGAAGGTTCACATATGGCTGCCTGTTCATCCTGCTTGGCAGATCGCCCAAAGAGGGGGCGATAAACTGGAAAGGCGCGTGACTCTGCACACACCGACCCTGCTACTACACTGCGTGCGGAGATGGGGGGGCACATCCGCCCACGACAGTCACACTGGAAAAGGACAAAGTAAGAAGATGATGTTGCTAACCACTGCGACACTGGAACGGCAGGGGGGATGATAGCAGCCAGGTGGGCGACACACGAGCACAAAGAGTTCAAAGAGGTTGGTGGCTGGGGAAGGTGGCTGGGGAAGAGGTAGGTGGCTGGGGAAGATCACAACAAACAAAAGTCACGGGAAACACCAGCACCGACATCGGACACGCTTGGTGTCTCTTGCAACGGCGGATCGTTCTTCCTTGCGGACCCCCGCCGTCATTAGCAGTCTCCCCCTAAGATAAGCGGAGCCGTTCCGCTGACCAACAAGCTTGGTGTTTGCACGCAGGCCCTCCGACGAAGCTCGCGAACCCCTGGTGTCTGGAACGCCGCCCAGGGTCTTCCCTGGAAGACTGCGCATGGAATGGGACTGAGAGCACCACCGTCTGGCCAAGGTGCCGTCCATTGCCACGGGCCCTATGGAAATACGCGCTGCGAAGCCCTGCTCGCGAAGGCCCAGACGAGCACCCGCCGCGGCGAGCCGGAGCACTGCACCTCAGGCCGAGCAGAATTCCAGGCCAGCTGCGCGACAGAGGCCCTAAGGCGGCCCTGCGAGGAGGAGGACGAGGGCGGAGGGACGGAGGGAAGGGAGGGAAGGCGAAGGACGGATGAGGGAGGGCGGGGAAGGGGCGGGGCTGGCAGGGGGGCGGGGCGGCGTGAAGGAGGGAGGGAAGAGAAGAGGCAGTCGGTCGGACCTGGCCTCGACGGGTGATCTGCACACCAGGGGAGAGGCTCGCACCGAGCAGCGTGGCCTCCGAGCTGGCGCGCCGCCAAAACTCAGACCTCGGCGTGCCTGGAGCCGACGGGCCTACCATTGCCGCCGTGAGGAGGGATGAGGGGGGCTTGTTCAGAGTGCGTGTGTTGGTGTCTGCCTTGCTGGACAAACCAAAACGTGGTCTCTGGCCGTTGCCAACGGCCAGAAAGGACACGAGGCGGGAACGAAAGTCGGGCGAACAAGAAGCGTCCCTGGACAAGGGGGACGGAGGTCCGGCAGGCCCGCTGGAGGCTGCAAGAGGTCACGCTGCTTGCTCAATGCAGCCCGCTGTCTAGAGGCCGCAACCACTGAGACATGCAGGGCGCGATAGCGTGGTCAGATGCAGAGAACGAGGAAAGCACGAAGAAAAGCAAGCGCGGGTGCAGGCATGCGCTGCCCCCTGGCGATGTCGCACGAGCGGAGTGGGGCAGCACAAATGCCCGACCGAAGCAAAGGAATTGGCACACACACACAAACAAACACGGACACTGTTTGAGGAACTGGAGCGAGAGGGCGCTGTGGGCAGGGCCGAGCCGATAAAAGTCGAAGACAAAGGTCAGACAAAGTACGAATGGAAACAACGCCAGACTGGGCGCCAGACGCTAGCAGGATAAAGAAACAAAATGAAATAAACGCATCGGTATGCGTGTAAAGCAGATCTGGTATGCTCACTAGACCAAGAAACGGCGATACTCGCCCGCTTCAGTCCTTGTCAAAAGCACACGGCCTTGGCATCTGGGGGGTCTGACACATCCACACAGTACAATTCTCCGAAGCTCAAGTCATAAGAACACTTGAATGCTTGAAGAATGAAAACGGGAGAGAGATAGAAATCCGGGAATGACGCCACCAGGATATGGCCCGGCTGCCACGCCTTCCTACTCTCCCGATGAAGAAGATCACGCCTAGAGCGTCCTACATCACAACCGAAAAGAAAATGGGAGCACGCCTGCTCCCTCTGGAGACAAATTGCCGAAGCACGCAACAGTGACGGGCAGGAATCTTCAAAAACTGGGGAAACGAAAAGGTACCGATACCCCTACTCCCCAGACCTCTCCCGGGGTGCGTTCTGACCGGGATTTCGAAGTGAATTCAGCGGTGGTGGCAAGGGCCTCCCAGGAGGCCCAAGAAACGCGAAAACGAAGGGTAGAGGTATGGGTGCCTTTTCCTCCTCCGACCAATACCCTAGAAATCGATAAGTGGGCCACCGAACCCACGACTGCGGAGAGGCATCAGAACACGTCGAACTATCGAGAAGTTCGTGCTCGGCAGCGGTCTGGCGTCCGTTGCATCGACAATGTTTTGTCGCGGCGCTCGCGATCGCGCGGCACGGTCGCTGCCTAAACTGGGCCGCTGCATGGCGAATCCACCAGCTGCGTCGACACTGTTTTGCTGGCTGCCACCTGGATCCAAGCAGCCGGAAACGCCAGAGGGCGACGGTGGGGCGCAGTTGAGCAAAGCAGGGCGCAGGGAGAAGAGGGAACGACTGGAGGGCGCTGCACCGACGTGCCGGCATTGGCGCGGCGCCGTCGGTCTCCGCAGGGCAAGCTAGCAGGCTGCATCGGCACACGCGGGAGCGAGAGGAGCCACGCGGCGGCACCGGCGGGAAGCCTCCTAGGGGGAGAGGCGTGAGAGGAAAACCGCTGCCGCTCTCCACGGGGCGACGAGCTGACGCATGTCGGCATGAGCGGCTGGCGCACCTCGGCAGAGGGGCAGGCGCGAGCTGGACCTTGCCAGAACAAGGTTCCCGAAGAACAAGGTTCCCCGGCGTGCCGATCGGTTCCCACGTCTTCCACTGGGAGGTCGCGGAGCATGTGGCCCCTTGGTTGGGAAGGATGTGACCGATTCCTTGTGCAGGAGCGCGAATTTGACTACTCGTAGTTGATTCCCGCTTCGGCGGGACATGACTACTTGCTTGTCCAGGTGAATGCGACCGACTCCTTCTCTGCAAAAATACTGACTTACTCCGTCGTTGGATCGACCTTGTCTGATTGTTCCCACTTGGAAATGGATTGACTTCCCGGTTGAGGAGAGTACTGATGAGCCGTGAACCTTTCGATGGGGGAATGTGATTGACGCTGTCTTCCAGAAAGTGTGATTGATTGCACAGCTGGTGACAGCAAGGCTGATTCATAAGACGCGAATACTTTACATCGCTGGGCGAGGGATGCGAGAGGAGAGATGAGTACGTAGGAGGAGAAGGAGGAGGAGACTCAGCAAGAATAGGAGGTGGAGGACGAGAGGAGGAGGGCGTTGGCGGGACAAGGGGGGAAGGAGGCTGCTGCTGCTGCTGACCGTCGGCATGCGCGTGTGCGGCGCTCGAATGCAAGGGGGCGGGGGGGGGGGAGGAGGAGAAGGAAGGAGGGAGGACGGAAGGAACGAAGGGAAGGAGGGAGGACGAAGAAAGGGCAGGGAGGCGGGGGGTCAGGACACCGCCCGACTCGAAACGTGCAGCAGAGGGAAAAAAATAGCGCCAGGGGGGCCACCGCCTATAAATGCCACGGCGGGCCCAGTAGGTGCTGGAAAGGCGCGCGTTTCTTCACCCCCCCGTTCATCACTCTCCCCCCTTAACGAACGCCCGATCCGCCCCGTCCTTCCTCATCCATGATCCTCCGCGTTGGCCTCCTGATGGTCCAACCCTCATCCACACGGGCGTATCCCCACCGCCGCACCACCACCCGCTAGTCCTGGCCAACATCATCGTGACCCTCAACATCACCATCCTCATCAACATTACCGTAATCATAACTACCATCATCACCATCATCAGCAGCAGCAGTAGCATCAGCAACAGCAGCAGCATTAACATCATCATCATCATCATCATCATCAGCAGCAGCAGCAGCATCAGCATCAGCATCAGCATCAACATCAGCATCATCATCATCATCATCATCATCATCATCATCATCATCCTCATCCTCATCCTCATCAGCATCAGCAACAGCAGCATCAGCATCAGCACCATACTCATCATCATCAACAGCACAATCAGCATCATCAACAACATCAGCAGCAGCACCAGCATCATCAAGAGCATTACTATCATCATAATCACCATCATCATCAGCATCATCATCATCATCATCAGCATCATCATCATCATCATCATCATCATCCTTATCATCATCACCATCGGCATCATCATCATCAGTAGCAGCAGCGTCATTATCGTCACCATCATCAGCATCAGTAGCATCAGCAGCATCATCACCATCAACAATCATCATCATCATCATCATCATCATCATCATCACTTACATCAGCAGCGTCATCATCATAATCTTCATCATCATCATCATCATCATCATCATCGCCACCATCATCATCACCATCATCATCACCACCACCACCACCAGCATCAATATCGGCATCAGTACCATCATCATCAGCATCATCAGCACCATCCTTATCATCATCATTACCACCGTCATCATCACATTACATCACATCAGCAGCATCATCATTGTCAGCATCATCATCGCCACCACCGTCATCACCATCATCACATTATCATCAGCATCAGCACAATCGTCGTCATCGTCATCATCATCCTCCGCGTCAACAGCATCGGCATCGTTGTACTCGTAATCAGAATCAGCATTAACAATCACTTAACCATCACCACCAGCATCGTCATCACAGTCGTCACCTGTACACTCGTCGTCACGAGCAAACTCATCGTCATCATCATCATCATCATTATCATCATCATCATCATTATCGTCATCATCATCATCATCATCATCAGCATCATCAGCATCAGCATCAACATCAGCATCAGCATCAGCATCAGCATCCTCATCATCATCAGCACCATCATCATTAGAATACGAATAACCATCGTAATCCTCATCCTCATCCTCATCATCGGCAGCAGCAGCAGCATTAGCATCAGCATCGT
>CAUYUJ010015036.1:243790-258954 GCA_963575745.1 Prorocentrum cordatum
CTGTGCCGCTTTGGGGCTGAAGGGTTGTGCCAGGCTCTGCGGGCCCCTCAAGCGCTGCGGCCAGAGGGGTTGCCAGCGCGGCCGGCGAAGCAGAGCAGACATCCCCGCCGCCCTGTTGAAAGACCCGAACTCGGAGACGGAGTCGGAGCCGGAGCACCAGCGCTGCATGGCCAACGAGGTGCTGTACCAGGAGGGCGACACGATATTCCAGCTTTGCAAGGAGAAGTGTCGAGACCGAGCCCGAGGTGCCCCAGTCCGCCTGGTCAAGGAGGATGGCGAGAAGTCGAATGTCAAGGGGGCGGAGAAGGTGGTCAACCTGTGCTGGCAGCACACGAATGCCTACGAGCGCGAGAGAGGCGTGAAGAAGTGTGCGCACCTCGGCTGCCACGCGTTGGGTCGGGTTCTGAACCGTGGGGTGCTGACGTGTTTGGAGCACGACTTGGCGAGTGAGGAGGCCGCACGACTTGTCGCCGCTGCTGAGGGACCGGCGCCTGTGGTGGCCGGAATGGCATCCGAGCAGCCCACACGGTACAGGTCGAGGTCACCTACGCCGACGGCTGGGAGACCACTCCTGCCCCTGGTGTCGGCCAGTGGGGCATGGCTAACGGCCCTGGTGCGAGGCCCACGGGGTACGGAGATGGCGAAGAAGTACTATTGCTACGGGTGCCGGCTGGCGGTCGAGGAGGAGGGCTGGACTACGTATCGTATCCCAGGGCTCGAAGCCCAGGCGACGGTCCCCTCCAACCTGGGGCCAGTGATCGACGACCGGGTGCGTGCCGAGGCTGCCACAGCTGGAGCGCCCGCCATCATCGTGCGGACGGCGAACCAGATACCCGACGGAATGGACGAGTACGGCCAGACAGCTAGCCTGGTGGCTCAGGCGCTGGCGCGGAGCGCGACGGGGAGGGAGGACCACCCCCTGTGCATTCTGACGCGGGGGATCGAGGAGGCAGGAGTGCGAGACGAAGGACATGCTCGGAGGCACCCGCCCCCGACTTCCCCGACGTACCCAACGCAGCCACCGTGGGTGGACACGATAACTCGAGGAGAGCTGGGGGGCCTACTGAATGGGGCGGCCCGGGAGCGCTGGCGTCGTCGAGGGGAGGCGGCCTTGGCGCTGGAGCTCCTGAAAGCAAGGGCCAACGGAGAGGATCACCCGCTGGACGTGGCCGAGAGATTTCAGCACTCCGAGGGTTTCGATGACCTGGGAGAGGCTTGCGACACGATCGTCGAGTCGCTCGAAGCCTTGGAGAGGGACCGCGGCTCCTTCATGACGGACGACGAGGTAGAGAACCTGCGGCAGCTAGCGGAGGTGCTGAGAGAGAGGCGCGGCCTGAGCCAGGCACGTGAGGAGGAGGTGGCGGGAGGAGCATGGCGGGAGGGACTGGCGCGGCCGGTCCCTGGCCCTGCGCGGCCGCCCACGCCTCCCATGGCCCGCCCTTCGGCGGTGGAGATGCCACCTGGCTTGGGAAGGATGCCCGAGCCAGGACGGCCGGTCAGGGAGGAGAAGGGGTCAGCTCGAGGTTGGGAGCCCAAGCGGCGGGCAACCGACTTGGGCGGCCAAGGAGTGGATTTGCGGGGCAGCACAGTGCGGGCCGAGCTGGGCCGAGGCCCACCGACGGGTCGACCAGGACATGACCCCACACCACCCCCCATGGACTTGTTCGAACATCGGGCTGGCCCGACCTTTGGGGTCCCGGCGAGGAGAGCGCGAGTGAGTTTCGATGAGGAAGAGTATGGCCCGTCGGAGAAGGTTCGGAGGTCAGCTGGAGCACTCGGCGACCCCGAGGACAAGGGCAGCGAAGGAATGGTTAAGGTCATGGCGGACATCGCGTACAACCTCGACCTAACGAACAAGCGGGCGGAAGACGCAGCGGCGGGGAAGATGGGCACCCTCCAGTCGATCACGAAGGACCACGAGCTGCTTGTCCTGGCGGCACGTGGATGCGGACGTTTCCGAGTGGCCATCTGCCCGGACGACTTGGGCCGGGCGCTCGTCAAGGCACTCCTGCGCATGGCGGAGCATTCCTCGGCGTTGTTCAAGCACCACCGCTGGCCCACCCTGATCAACTACCGGATCGCCTTTGGCATCGCGTCGGGGTCATGGGGAGGCAAGTCGGTCGAGACACTGGCCGCTCACGCGCTCAGTGTGGCCGACTGGGTGACGTGCCCAGAGGAGTTGTTCGATGACTACGTACCCACGACAGAGTACAAGATCGAGCCGCGACCGAAGCAGCCTGTGGACATGCTGAAGTGGGCACGGCAGGCTCGCAACGGCATATGGGCGGTATGTTTGGCGTATGGAGCTGAGCACTGGGACGAGAGGAGCGAGGCGTTGGACTACCTCATCCGGCAGCACGAGGCGAAGCCGCGGAAGTATACCGCCCGTTTCATCCAGGATGCCTGGGAAGAGCTGAACGGGCGGTGGTGGGAGGAGCTTCGGTGGAAGGTGAAGGAGGTGCAGCGCTACTGCAACAAGGAGCTTATGAGGAAGGAGGACTTTATCTTCGCTGCTCGGACGCCGACGCCAGAAGGACCACCGCTGTTGACACTGCCTACGACGTTCGAGGTGGAGGACCCGGACGGGTATTTCCAGACGGTTATCTTCGAGCGCCTGGTCAAGACCGCGGACAACGCCTACTGGGAGAACGCTCACCGTGCCCAGCTGCGTCCACTCGCAGCCGGAGGAGTGGAGGAGGTCGAGGAGCGCCGCCCAGCAGGAGGTCTGCCCCAGCTCCCTTCAGGGGGCGGGGGTGGAGAGAAGGTTGGCGGTCTGACGGGGGGCGGAGGAGGAGGAGCAGGAGGAGGTGCCCTGAAGGCTGGAGCGAGCAAGGTCAAACTCCCGCCAGAAGTCCTCTCGGCACTGACGGGGCCCGAGGTTGCGGAATCGGTCAAACACGGACCGAACGACTCCAAGGGAAAGCCCAAATGTTGGGATGCAGCTTGCCACGATGGGTGCTCTACGACGGCCACCACGTGTCAGCGGTCCCACGCCGAAGGTATCAAGAGTGCTGACAGGGCGCACTGGACCGTGAAGGCGCAGTACATCAAGCGGGGAGGTCTTAAGACGGGACCGAAGATAAAGATCGAGGATCGGCTCGTCAAGATCAAGCAGCTCCGAGCGGATGCCCAGAAGGAGCAGGCTGCGAAGGTGCAGGAAGGCAAGGATCAGGCAGCGCAACGAGGTGGTCGGCGGGGAGGAGCAACGGAAGCGGGCCGATCCGTGGTGGCGGAGGAAGCCGCCAAGCCGCCCGGGGAGTACGCGGACATGGAGTACACCACTCAGGAGCGCGAGCTCCAGGAGTTGGCGCAGGGCCCCGACGAGAGCTGGATGCGGGACCACGGAGGCCAAGCCGCGGTGGTTTACCCACTCGAACTGCCGGAGGGCGTGCCAGAGGTGGCGAAGGTGCATATGGCGATGGCGGACCAGGTCAGCAGCTCGCCGGAAGCAAAGTTGGTGGCTGACGCGCCGAACCGGCCCCATTCATATTGTCACGGCCGCTTGCTGGATGGGTACCTCGGGGGGCAGATCACCCCGATCGAGGAGATCCTGCAGGACGCTGTGGAGCTGGGAGATGAGGAGTTGGCGGGCCAGGCCCGGCCGTACTTGGCGTCACGGGTGGAACGAGTTGGGGGAGAACTTGAGGGTCCAGAAGTGCACGTGGGCAAAGTGGCGTGGGGGCCAGCGGAGGAACCAGGACGTGGCCGAGTTCATATCAAGGGGCGCATCTGGGACATCCTCGACTACAGAGACCAGCTGGCCGTCACCGAGGAGCTGGCGGAGTACCTACCTGAGTGCCAGGCTGGGGAGGCTGAGGAGAGACAGTGCGTCTTCATCAACACGGCCGCGGCACACCTGCACTCCAAGGGTGAGGGCGACCCATCCGTGGCAGAGGTGATGGAATTGGCGCAGCAGTGGCGCGTCGCCATGTGGGAGGAGGCTAAGCAGGCTGAGACGTTCATGGGGCCGCCCGACGCTTACATTCCCATCACCGAGTCGGACGTGAGGATGTTCTGCCACGACACGCTCCACCTGAGTCATGACAAGGACTACCGGACCCTGGCAGCCTTCCCGCCGACCGCGCTGCGGGAGACCGCCATCCACGTGGTCCGCGTCGACCCCTGGGGTCGAGCGCGGCTCGAAGTTATCGTAGGGTTGAAGTACGACCCGAAGGTCAGCGGGCGGGACGTGTGGATGCTACTCTACAAGGGTCATTTGCAGGTACTGGTGCCTCCACAGGTGGATGCCGACACGCTTCGGGGGGACTTCACGGGCGGGCACCCGCCACATGAGGTACTGGCTGCGGGTTGGGACGTCTACCTGGATGACGCGATGCATGAGGATGCGAAGGTACCAGGAGACGTGGCGAAGAGGTGCCCGCGGTGCCGGGCGGCAAGGGAGGCTGGGCGTGAGCGGAAGGCCGGGGGGCAAGACATCATCGGGGAGGACCCGAGGTGGAGGGTCCTCGGCAACTGGAGCAACCCGGCCTGGAAGCGGTACGAGCGCCACGGGCAGGCAACAGGAGGAAGGCGGCCTTGCTGGAAGGGGCGCACACTGACGGCGAAGGAGGTCTGGGCAGGCACCCAAGGGTGGTCGGACTCGCTTCGGAAGGCCGGGGTCGAAGTCGGTCCAGCGGTCGAGCTGTACTCAGACCCAGAACGTGGCAAGGGCTTGCAGGAGGAGCACGACACCAGGCGCAAGGAGGTGCAGGAGGCGCTACTGGAGGAGGCCAGACAGTGTGTGTACTTGCTCTGGTGGCTCGGGTTCGAGTGCCGTACCTTCTGCCCGTGGATGCTGCGCAATGGTGGCACACGCACCTTCGACGTTCCTGCTGGGCGACCTGATGGGCCATCGTGGGAGATCGAAGGGACGGCCATGGCCAACTTTGCTGGACGTTTGTTCGAGACCATAGCCGACGCCGGTGCGCTGCCGACAGCGGAGCACCCCGCACCCGATGGTCGGTATCCCAAGGCGTACGACTTGGACAGGTGGCGCCAGATCCTGCGCCGGAAGGATGTCCTGGTGGTGCCGGTGGACCAGTGCGAGTACGGCCTGGGGCCTCAGGACGGCGTGGGAGGAGATGAACGGTATAGAAAGCGATCGTGGTTGGTCACGTGCGTGCGACATCTGCAGGAAGTGGCCCGCCGGTGCACACACCAGCATAAGCATGTCGAGCTGAAGGGCGTCGACACTGTCACGAAGCACAAGCGGACGTCAGACGCGGGCCACTACCCTGAGAAGCTGCTGAGTGCCATCACCCGGGCTATGATTAACGAGGCCCTGGAGCTGGGCGCCACGCTGACCCAGAAGCGCGGAGGCAGGGGGGGGGGGAGAGCCCCCCCACCGTCAACAAATTTTTCGGCGACGTTGGAGGGGCACATTTCCGAGGGCGATGAGGCCCAAGAGGAGGGCGCCAACCCACAGCTGGACGACCTACGCGATCGAGTCGGAGGAGCGGTCCCAGACACCGATCGACGCGCTTTGGATTTCTGGACGGCGGCTCGATCAGAGCCCGGGTACAGCGACGAGGCGTTCGGGCGCATGATTTCACGAGGTGCGGAGCTCCTGGACGCTCACGGGGGATGGCAGGAGGCGTCCACAGCCCTTCGAGCTGCCTGGAAGTCGGACCAGGGGGACCACCTCAAGGGCGTGCACGACAGCTACCTCGAGGGGAAGGTGGAGCCGGAGCTCCTGGAGTACCTGAGGCGGGTCGCGACGAATGGGGTGGAGGTCAGGCACGAGGGTGAGATCACGAGGGTCAGGGCCAAGCCTCACCAGTCAGCGGCGCAGCACCAGGAGGAGGCCAGGCGGAAGATCTGGGACGACATCGTGAAGGGGCGTGCTTGGGCCGCCCCGTCCAGCCACCCAGGGCTGGAGGGGATCATGGAGTCACCCCAGGGCAGGGTCCCGAAGATGCGGCCCGACCGCACGATCGCAGACGAGGGCCGTTTCATCAATGACATGAGGGACGCCAACGCGGGATGTGACAAGCTGAACCACCCCCCGGCAAAGTTGCCCACCCACCGCGAGATCGCGAGGACCATACTCTGGTGGAGATGCCGGCGTCCGAAGGTACGGGTCTACTTGGCGAAGCGGGACTTCCAGGCGGCCTTCAAACTTTTGTGGGTCGAATTGCCCGGCCTCCGCATCATGGCGGTGAGCCTCCAGGGGTTGGCCGGAGCCGAACCGACGACGGCGCTCTACCTCACGATGGTGTTTGGTTGGACTGGTGCACCGGGCGAATGGGCAGTGTGGGGACGCGGCGTGCAGGATGCCCACCAAGCCCATCGTCCACCAGCGGAGGAGCTCCACGACGAAGTCGCGCACTCGTCCGAGGTCCTGGTCGACGACGGAGTTTTGGTGGAGCCGGCCCTGGGCGCGAGGCCCTGGCTTTCTGCCTGGACCTTCGACGCTATGTCGAAGCTACTCCTGGGCGATAGCTCAATCAACCTGGAGAAGCTAGCGGAGGAGGGCGAGTTCAGCACCGAGAAGCTCATCTGGGGCTTGCTCTTCCAGCTGGAGGACTCCGAGGGCCGGGTGGTAGACCGCGCGACGCTCCCAGAACCCAAGATCCAGAAGATGAGCTACCTCCTTCAGGAGGCGGAGCTCGAGCCGGGTCAGCGGGTGGTGCGGCTGAAGACGGTGCAGCGGCTCCGCGGGTTGGGGACGCACTTCGCGGCGGTCAACCAGGCACTGGGCACGGAGCTGGGGGCGCTGGACGCGCTGATGTGCCAGCCCCATGGGCCCACCGCACGGGCCACGCCGAAGGGAGGTGAGGAGGAGCAGGAGGTCGCCTGGCAGGAGTTCTGGGATAGCTGCGACATGCTGCGGGTGATGGTCGCGCGGCCGGAGACGTGGGGCGCCACTTTCCTCTCCTCGTTCGCGGGCATGCTCGAGCCGCGGGAGCGGTTGGCCATCCCCGGCACCATGGAGCAAGTGGCATGGGTCGGCGGCGACTCGACCTTGGAGGTGGCGGGGCAGATCGATTGGGCGGCCAAGGTCTACGCGAGACAGGAGTTGGCGGGCTACATGGAGGCGTTGAAGATGGCCGCTGGGTTACCCGAGGAATGGGTGATCATAGCGCTCGGGGAGCTGTTCTGCATAGTAGGTTTCGCAGTCGCCCGCGGGCAGGCCTGGAGAGAGCGGCTGATCATCTACGTGGGGGACAACCAGACGGTCCAGAGGTGGGTGGAGACGCGCCGGCCGAAGAATCGGATGGCGAGGCACCTGGTGAGACTGCTCAACTACGTAGAGGCCAAGTACCACTGCCGCGTCCTCGCTGCACCGTACATCAGGACGTACAGCAACGAGATGGCGGACATGATCACCAGAGCCGACGTGGCGGAGGTCAAGCGTCGTATGGCTGAGGAGGGTTTCGAGCCGATCGACCTGGCGGGCACGTGGGCGGAGGTACTGTCACAAGGTTACGAGAGGCGCGTCCACGCTGTCGCCCTCGTGGACCCCGAGGACTGGCAGGTGGCTATGCAGCTCATGGCCCGCCGGTCGCCAGGGGAGGTCCCACGCCCGCTCCTCCAGACCGCCTGGCGCGTGGTGGAGGTGAGAGGCACGCTGGCCCCGTACGCCAGGGCCGCCGGCGTGCTGGGAGCGTGTGGCGAGGCGGAGCTGTTGAAGGGCTGGCCCGGCTTCCAGGCAGGCGGGGCGGGGAGAGAAGGCGACCTGACGTTGGTGGTGACCTCCCTAGGCCCGTCGCGGGTGGGTCCGCACCTACAGGACCTCGCCCAGGAGTTGCACCGTTTGGCCGCCCAGTGGGCCTTGGTGGATGTACCTCCTGGCCCCACCGTGGCGGATGTGCTGAAGTTCTTTCGGAACGTTGGGTGGAGTGCTGCCGAAGACGGACGCGTGCGCAGTGAGTACGGCGACCCGGTGGCCCAGCGGAAGGCGTGGGCATTGGCGTCGAAGGGCGGAGCGCCAGTGCCGGTGGGCTGGTTGGGGAGCCACGAGGCCAAGCCCCCGCCACCCTTGCCAATGGCAGGAGGGATGAGGAACGCTCGCCGAGTCGAGGAGGAGGAGTGGCTGGCGCCCGAGGAGGGGCGGCTGGTGGTGGACCCGCGGGCGGCGAGGTCGCCCCCTCACCTCCCGCGGATCATTGGCCATTGGCACCCGCGGGGGCAGGTCGGCAGGCGCCCCGTGCACGGCAGCTCCGGCCCCTCACCGACCCCACGGGTGGACGAGAGCGGGGTGCTGGAGCCCGTCTTGGTCTATGATGCAAAGGGTCCCCCGCCAGGGGCCCGACCGCTCCAAGCGCAGGAGGTTTGGCACTTGCGCGGAGGGTCCAGTGCTGACTGGCTCGCACTTTGTGGGCAGTTGAGCCACGGGGATTTGCTGAGGGGAGTCCTGCGCGCGTGCCCCCCGCGCGCAGCCGCGGCTGCGCTAACAGCGGCCCTCAGGCAAGCGGAGGTATCCACCGAGTCAGGAGAGAGGACGGCGGGCATCTGCCGCCGCCCAGAGGACGAGGGGAGACGTCGGGAGCTCACGAGCTGGCTCCAAGCTGACGAGAGGCGACGGCAGGAGACGGTGGGGAGGAGTGAGCGGCACGGTGGCATGCTGCCAGGGGAGCGAGCGCAAAGCTTGCTCGACGACCCCTACCCCGATGTGATCCTACTGCGAGTGGGACGCGACCCAGAGGGAGGACCGCAGTGCTGGAACCAGTGTGGGAGGAGCTGCGCTCGCTTGGAGCACGACTGGGGCTGGTACTGCTGTCGGACATGCCGTGACACGGATGGCGACACCCATGGGCCGTACTGCCAGGCACGACACGAAGACCTCCAGAGGAGGCAGAGGGAGGCTGGCCACCGCCCCCCAGCGGGCGAGGAGGCTAGTGGCAGCGGCGGTCCAGGAGCCCAGGCAGCAGGCGAGGAGGCTTCGAGGCACCCGCCGCCCAAGGCGGCGCCGGACGGTCGCCTCCCACCCATCTGGGAAGAGCAGCGGCCTGCGGTGGTGAAGGCGCCGCCCAGCACGGCCAGGGAAGGCCTGCAGCCCGAAGGTTCACCCGCCGGAGGGGCGCAGGGCCCGCTGGTGGGTGGCGGAGGAGACCCACTGGCCACCAGGAGCCGGCATGCGGGAGGTTCAGAGGATGAGAGCTGGGGCCCCTGGACGGCCACAGGGCGACGCGTGGTTGCCGAAGGAGTGGGAGAGGGCGCCAGCGTTGCGGATCAGGCCCCACCCCCCCCAGAGGCGAGGGAAGCCTTGCGGCCGTGCCGGCTCCCAGGGTGCCCCTACTTGGAGCACTCCCAGCCCGCGACTGCGGTCGACGGGGGAGCACTGTGGCGGCCAGGGTTCTGCTGCAACAAGTGCGCAGGGCGGTCGGAGGGAGCGGACTGGGCAGAAGGAGGCGCGAAGCACTTCAGGCACTGCGAGAAGATGCCCCACGGCCAGCCACCCCCAGGTGGGGAGGGGCCGTCAGAGACCGCAGCAGCAAGTAAGAAGCGCAAGCAGGAGCGCAAGCAAGAGATCGCAGCGGCCGCCGCCCGGGCGCTGGCCGCCGCTGCGTTGGCTGCCCCCCCTGCGGGTTCTGAGTCCTGGGCCGCGGAGGGGCAGGGCGAGGAGAGCGGCAGCGGAAGTCCGAGCGAGGAGTGCCCCCCCCCGCCACCAGGGGAGCTCGCCCGGCGGGCGCGTGCGGAGCGGGGGGCTGCCCGGCAGAGGAAGGCGGAGGCAGCTCGGCCCGAGGATGGGGCCGGGCACCCCGGTGCGGGGCAGGCGGAGTACATCCACCTAAGGGCGAGGACCCCACCTGCACCAGAGGCGGTCAAGCAGGAGGAGAGGTCGGAGGAAGAGCCCCCGGCAGAGGTCGCGCGGGCGGTTGGTCAGACTTACCGTGCACTCGCTAGGCGGGTAGAGTTTCAGAGGACAGGGCTCTGGTCCGCACCAGAGGAGGAGGACCGCCCCAGGGGGAGGGCCGCCGGGGTGGAGACGTCGGTGGTCCACCCTCGGCCTGGCCGAGAGCCACTCCCGCAGCCAGAGGGGCGGGCCGACCGCGAGCCGCTGCCCCAACCAGGAAGTTGGGCGCCCCCTTCGGGGGAGTCGAGTGGGTCCCGCGGGCCGGAGAAGCGGCCACAGCCCCCTGGTCACCGGGCGGAGGAGGACCCGCTCAGGCCTGGCGGACCTGCACGCGCGGCCGAGGCCGTGAGGGACCTCAACTCACCTGAGTCCTACTCGGAGGAGGACTATGAAGAGACAGAGGAGGAGGCCGAACCACTTCGGCCGGTGCCTTTCCCAGGAGGCGGCCCAGACGCCCGCTATGCGCGGTGTGAGTACTGCGGTGTGCAGGGCGAGGGCCGGGACACGAGCTGCCCGATGTGCAACAAGACCTACCCCATTTCGATGGCCAAGGACCGGTTGGCGGCCGCGCAGAGGGCAGCCAAGGCAGGGAGTGCCGCCGCGGTCGCCCCCCGGCACGGGGGAAGAGAGGAGCGCGAGCGTGAGGAGGTGGCGCGGCGTGCGGCACCGGAGGCTGGACCGCCCGAGGACATCGACCCAGAGGCGGTGAGCCGGTACCTGGAAGCGGCAGCAGGCAGCGGACAGGGCAGCGAAGGGCTCGAGCGGCAGCTCAGGCGGATCGCCAGGGAGGACTCCAGGCGTGCCGGCGGGCGTGCCGATGCTGGGTACGCGCCAGAGCTCCAGAGGTTGGTAGACGCAGCCGTGGTGGCTTCGGTGGCCAAGGGGACGAAGGCGACCTACGGCGTCGCTTGGAGGCAGTGGACGACGTTCTGCCGGATCCGTAGGAGGTCGCCCATCCTGCATGGTGAGACTCGTGAAGAGCGTCACCAAGATGAGGAGGAGCTGCTGCTGTTCATGGTGCACCTGTACAACAGCCTGAAGCGGTCGCACGGGACGATACGGTCAAAGTTGCTGGGGATCCGTTCACACCACGTGATGCTGGGTGAGCCCGACCCCTTGGCGGGTAAGCCGCGACTGTGGATGGCGTTAAATGGGATAGAGAACTGGCAAGGGCCCGGAAAGAGGAAGCTCCCGGTTACGACCAAGATGCTGAGGAGAATCCGAGACATGCTGAAGCCGGACACTTGCGCGGACGACGCGGCCTTGTATTTCTGCGTGATCTTCGCTTTCTTCTTCATGATGCGGATTGGGGAGTACGCCCACTCGGGGCACTGGGATTTGAAGAAGGTCTTGACCGGGCTGGACATTGCCCCGAAGTGCAAGGGCGAGCAGGTAAGCCACTTCGCTGCCGCGGACGAGGTGGTGCTGTGGTTCAAGGCGTCGAAGGCTGACCAGAAGGGAGCAGGGCAGGCGAGGAACCACTACCGCTCGAACGACCCGTTCGGCATCTGCCCGGCGTGGGCGGCGGAGTGCTACAACCGCTGGTTCCCGAGCCGTATCGCGGGCAAAGAGGCACATTTACCACTTGCGAGGTGGGAAGATGGCAGCCCGATCACGCGGGAGCGTATCCAGGGCTTGCTTCAGAAGGCGGCGGCGCTGGAAGGCTACCCACCCGACAGGTTCAAGAGCCATTCGCTCCGAATCGGCGGGGCGACGGCCCTGTACCACTGCTTCCAGGACACGGAGCTGGTCAAGCGTTGGGGGCGGTGGAACAGCGGGGCCTTCCACCAGTATTTGTGGGAGGCGAATGAGGACGCCGCTGGAGTGTCAGAGGCGATGGCGAAGTCTGTGGCAACCCTGCATGTGGGGTACAAGGTTGAAACGGCGGGAGGCGGACCGGCTGCTGATGTGAAGGAGAAGCCGGGAGCCTGAGGCCAGTACCAGGAGTGCGAGTGTTGAGCCAAGGCGTGTCACCACTGGAGGAGCCGTTGCTGGATTGTGCGCAGTCCTGGGGCAATGGCCTGGGGGCAGTGGCGACCCCCTGGATCGACGGACGGAGGTGAGGTGGAGGAGGACCGCGAGCCCCAGTCGGCACCACCCGCAAGTCACGGGCGCCGAAGGGGCGTGCGGAGGTGAGGAGGCCGAGGGCCGGGGCGTCCCGCCAGTGCGGTCCCCGAGGAGAGGCGGAGGTGGCTGGGGCGTCCCGCCAGTGCGGTCCCCGAGGAGAGGTTGAGGAAGCCGGCCGGTGCTCCGCCAGCGCCGGCACCCGCTGTGCAGTGAGGCGCCCAGCTGTGAGCCCTGTTCGGCACCACCCGCCAGTCACGGGCGCCGAGGGGGTGAGAGGAGCTGGGTGGCCGAGGAGAGGTTGAGGAGGCCGGCTGGTTCGCCAGCGCCGGCACGCGCCGTGCAGTGAGGCGCCCAGCTGTGAGCCCCTTCGGCACCACCCGCAAGTCACGGGCGCCGAGGGGGTGAGCGAAGCTGGGTGGCCGAGGAGCCGCCAGTCTGGCGGCACAGCGGAGCCTCACCTGAGGCTCAAGAGGACAGCACGCGCCTGCGGTTGCCAAAAGTGCGCGCTTGCTTGTCTGCTGCTAGTGTTTTTGTTTGAGCCCGAACAGTGCCTGTGCTCGTCGCGGGTCGGGCGCCCACTGTTTGGTTTCTACCAGGCACCTTCTCACTTAAACGTGAGAGTTTGAGCGTGCGTAAAACGTAGGGTTTCAGGGAGTAAGTGCCTGGTGAGGGGGAAGGGTCTCTCTTGCCTCTGTCCCTTTCCCCCTCTCCGCGGCCCCTCTGGGGCTCAAGTTCTTTCTCGGGCCCTTCCCTCCCAGGCCCTCCCTGGCCCTTCGTAGGTCCTTTTCGCTTTTCGGCCTTGACCGCGTAGCGGTTCGGGCCGAGGAGCCGCCAGTCTGGCGGCACAGCGGAGCCTCACCTGAGGCTCAAGAGGACAGCACGCGCCTGCGGTTGCCAAAAGTGCGCGCTTGCTTGTCTGCTGCTAGTGTTTTTGTTTGAGCCCGAACAGTGCCTGTGCTCGTCGCGGGTCGGGCGCCCACTGTTTGGTTTCTACCAGGCACCTTCTCACTTAAACGCGAACCTTGCGGAGCTCAGGGTCAATGCGGGCTCTCGAGGCCATCCACTGAGCCCATTCGCCAGCATGCGCGTTGCCCACCTTTTCAAAGCGCGTAGAGAGTCCAGACTGGATGCGAGCCTCGGCGCAGTGACCTTTGACTTTGCGCAGGTCGATGCACTCGATGCCGCCCCAGTCGTCGATGCGGCGCCAAACCTGGACCCATAGCTCGGACCAGGCTGCGCGCGACGAGCAACAGTACACCTTGCCACGCTGGTAAACTCCATCGTGGACGAAAGCTGAGTCGGTGTAAAAAATACTGCCAGGAGCACTATGCTGCAGAGCACGGTTGAGGGCAAACAGCTCGGCACAGTCAATATCTTGACACACAGATTGGAGGGCGCCGCACATCACCGAGTTAACATTATACGGATGCTGCGGTTGCACACTGACAATGGCCCAGCCTACGGCCTGAGACGCTGGCGGCAGATGCTGGTCCATCCAGCTGGCGTCAAGAAAGATGTGCCCCGCCATCCCGGTCGGTCCTCCACCGAACCACCGATCGGGAAGGGGGGTCGCAGGAGGAAGTGGAGCCTCGGGGACGAGGGGCCTCTCGGCGAAGAGGAGAGGAAGAGGGTCAACGCTCGCCCTGACAACCGAGGTCAAGAAATCAGGTGGGACATCCTGTGCCGCGATGTCATCGTGGCCCGCGCAGCTCGCGTGACGATGCAAGGGCGTGCCAGGGGCCTGCTGACACAAGCGGCAAAGGGGGTCGGCGGTGCACTGCGCAAGCCACTGACGATGCTGGGGCCACTGTCCCCCAGCGACAACACTCCGCAGGTAGGCCTTCTCATCGTGTCTGAGGCCATTAGAGGCTAAGAGGGACTGCAGAGGCTGGAAATTGCACCCAAGAGAGAGCTCAGGAACACCTTCTCTCGAGGCCACTTTTTCCCATAGCCACTGCAGCACGACATGATAGAGCCACTTGCGGACGGTGCGAGGCCCTGACTGCAATATAGAAACCTCGCCGCGCCAAGGATGCGACCACCCAAAACCTTGCATGCTGATGCCGAACCGCAAAGCTGTCGCAGCACACGCGGAAAAAAGGGCCACGGATGCTGGCCCAAGGATTGCCGTGATCGGTGAACCTCTCAACGGCACCTCGCAACCCTTGCTCCAGCATCGCTCGTGGGTGCCATAGCTCCCACACCGCGGTGGCATACTGCAACAGAGGGGCACACTGCAGCTCGCATGCAGGGTCTATCTGACGACGTTCACTGAGCATGAGCAGCAGCGTCACACTCTTGACATCGAGACTGTTCGCCTGCACTCGAACCTGCAGCATGCGCGCTTGTCTGAGATCTGCGCCAGTGGCGCCAAGCACCTTGCACCCGTAGGTGTGCGAGGACAGAGCAGCACTGCGGATCATCGTGCGCAGCTGCCGCTTGCGGACAAAGGGAGACAGAGCCAGCAACTTGCGCGCTCGGGTGACGGCAGGCTTTTTTTCTGCTAGCACGGACAAACTGCTTGCAAACCTTGCCAGCAGCAAAATCGATCCCAAGATTCCTCTCAGTGTAAACCCCTTTGAGCCTGACAGAGCGAAGTCGGGCCTCAAGGAGCCCGCGGAGCCTGGCGCTGGAAGCAACAACCCGACTCCTGTTTAAGGCAATGGGCAGGCTAACCCTTCTCAACTGCGAATGCAACAATCGAGTGGCGCCTGCAAGCTCTGAAGCAATATCCTCTTCTCGACCGAGCCGTTGCAGGCCAAAATCGCCCACCACGCTGCCGAGATGCATATGCGGGAACGCTGCCTGCACGGCGTCTAGAGGCGACAGCAACACCAGCTGCAACATCAGAGTGGCAAAGTGACACCCCGGCAGCACAGCTTGCAGAGTGTAGATTGGCGTGGACGTCGCCTCGCCAAGAGCAAGCACGCGAGGGCAGCGATAAAGCTCGACCAGCAGCTTGAGCTGACGCACTGGGAAGCCCGTACGCAACGCTGCATGCAACAAAACATCATGCCTGATATGCTCAAATGCTTTGGCAAGGTCAAGAAGCACAAGGGCGCTAGAGAAACCACGCGCTCTGCCCCACTCAGCAGCTGAAGCCTGCAACCAAACCAGTTTGTCCGAGGAGCGTCCAGCCGTGGAGCACCAGAAGGGACGATCATGCTGCTGCTGCCAAGCTGCTACTAAAGGCTTGCGAAGCCTCCCCTGCGCACGAGCCAAGATGTGAATGAGCGCGATGGGTCGGAAGCCCCCATCACGCTTAGAAAGAAACACAACCTTAGTCCAGATTGAGGGC
>CAUYUJ010015036.1:259054-359262 GCA_963575745.1 Prorocentrum cordatum
AGCCTTCAGGAGCCGTAACGGGATATATCACCCGTCACAGCTGTTCTGCGCGTCTGCCGGCGCTGCCCTTGGAAGCAGCAGGCGGTGGGGCCTTCGGTCGAGCTTCCTATGGGGCCACGAAACGTATGAGAGGTGTGCCGAAATGGGCACCTTCACGCATGCGGTTCCTGCCATTGCTGCCTTTGGTGGAGCTCCCTATGGGGCCACGAAACGCGTGAGGGGTGTACCAAAATGAGCGCGGTGACGCATGCGATCCTCGTCTGCAGGGCGACGAGGCCCAAGGTGGGCATGACCAGAGGCGGTGAATGTTGGCACATCTCTCGCCGCCCGAAATTGTTCGCAACGCAAGGAAGGGGGGAGGGCGGGCGGTCGGCGCCTGCCCCTCCCCGCGCCGGGGCGCCGGGCGCGAGGCCGCCGCCGCGGGCCGCCTGGGCCGCCCCCGCTCGAGGAAGGGGGCGAGTGGACGAAAACGACGAGGCAGGTGGGAGGAGGCGGAGGAGGAGGAGGAGGAGCAGGAGCAGGAGGAGGTTGGAGGAGGCGGAGGAGGAGGAGGCGGAGGAAGTGGGAGGAACGGGAGGAGCGGGAGGAGGATGAGGAGGAGGAGGAAGAGGAGACTGGAGGAGGAAACGGGCAACGACGGAACCTCTGGCCGTCGTGTGATCTGCTCGGCACGCGGCCCGGGCGCGGCCCAGGCCTGGCCGCCCCCTCTCGACAGGCGGGGAGATCCATGTGCACATCCATCGCCCCTGGCCAGAGGCTCGTCTTTGGCCCAGGAGCGGTGAACCCGGATCTCCAACGACGTGGTATTTTCGTCTGGGGTGTCTGCCTCGACTTGGGCCTCCAAGGCCGCCACCAGACCCCAGGGGCATCAAAAACGAATATGGGGCGAAGCACTGGCCCTGGGGAAGGGGTCGGGACCCTCTGGGCCACGCTGTGAAAAATCATAGGTCGTCGGATGTTTGGGGATACGACCCGCTGGCCTGGCCAGGGAGGCATGTACACCGCTCCTGGGTCCAGAATCGCGGTGGCCATCCTGAGGCTGACCCTGGCGACGGGGTATACGTAGATCCCCTCGTCCGACTCGGGGCGGGCGAGAGGGAAAGATGGCAAACGATGGGGTTACCGAATCGGCCGCACGCAAATGCCCGTTTCTGGTCCAGCGCCTCGTGCGCGCCGGAAGCGCCAGTGTATCGAGTGACGGGGCCAAAAGCCAGCCACATGCAGCAGATGACGCAAAACCCCCCTCTCGAAACCGCCCTTTCAAACCCGATCCCACCGCCCTCTGCCCGCCGGCGATGCAGACCCGATCGAAGATCTAAAATCAGTTCTCGGGAAGCGATCGAAGATCGATCCAACTTCTTCCCCCTCCTAATCATAATAACGAAGACATACGAATCATCATCATCTCATCTCCTTCATCATCCTCATCCTCCATCCTACTCCTCATCACTACCTCCTAATCTCCTCCCCTACTACTCACTGACTCCTCTTCATAATCATCCTGCCTCCTCCTCCTCCATCTCTTCTCTTCCCTCCTCCTCCTCCTCCTCCCTCATCCTCCTCCTCCTCCCTCCTCCTCCTCCCCTCCCTCCTCCTCCTCCGCCACTACCTCCTCCTCCTCCTCCTCCTCCTCCTCCTCCTCCTCCTCCTCCTCGGACTCCGAGTGCGCCCCAGTCGCCGGTTTCCCTCACTCCCTCCCCTCCCGTCAGCTGCCGTCCCAGGCCAAGGGCCTTCGCCAGCACAAAGGGTGCTGTATTTGGTCCCCACCACCACCCGGGAGAGCTGCCATGCGCGTCGACCCGTCCTGGCCCGGATCCGAAGACGACCGCGCGCGACGAGATGTGGCCGGCAGGCGCCGTGGTAGCAATCTGCCGAGGCCGCCCTTTCGCGCCTCCGTGTGAAGGCTCGGCTACGCGGCCCGAATCGGCCGACGTGTCTGGATGGGCGACGTGGCCGCGCTGGCGTTCGCTTGCGGTGGCCATACCCGTCGACGCATTCTTCCCCAACCCGCCCATCCTTGCGTACCTCATGATCGTGCTACGGGTCTCGCAGGTGCTGATGGGTTTGCTAGTGTTGCTGCTCCGAGACCGCAAGGCCATCCGCCGGCGCGTGCTCCTCCGACACTTGTGGAAAGACGCGTACCATCGCCGCCGGCTACACATTCGCCGGCTGCACCTCCGGTGGACGAGGCTCCGAACGCTGGATCTCCTGGAAATGTTCACGGTCCTCGTGATAGCGCTCTACGCCCTGCGCCATGGTTGCCTGCTGGTGCTGCGCCCCCGGAGGCGCCTGGGAAGGTGGCGCTTGCGGTTGCCCCTTCTGGCGGTGTTGCTGCCGCGGCCGTGGCCGCGGCTCCGGATCGTGGATCTCCTGGTGATGTTCACGATCCTCGTGCTCGTCCTCTACGCTCTGCGCCAGAACTCCCTGCTGGTGCGGCGCCCCCGCAGGCGCCACGTCGCGGGGCGTTTTGCGCGGCCGCTTTCGGCACTGCTGCTGCTGGGGCCGAGGCTCCGGAATCTGGAGCTCCTGGTGGTGTTGTCCACGCTCCTCGCGATCGTGACCTACGCCCTGCGACACGTCTGCCTGCTGGTGCTGCGCCCCCGGGGCGCCAGAGAGGGTGAGGTTCGCGGTCTCCGTTTCCGGCGCTGCTGCTGCCGAAGCCAGGTTTCAGGATCATCTCGATCGTGCTCTTCGCTCAGAACCGCGGATACCTGCTGGAGGTGCGGTCGGCGCTTCTGGAGTTGCTGCCGCCGCGGCCGCGGCCTCGCCTCCGACACGTGGATACCCTGGTGTTGTTCGCGATCAACGTGATAGTGCTCTACGACCTGCGGCACGATCGACTGCTGGTGCTACGCTGGGCGGATGCACCTCGTCGGGCGCCGTCTACAGCTGCCGCTTCCGGCACTGCCGCCGCCGCGGCCGAGGCTCCAGAACCTGGAGCTCCTGGTGTCGTTAAAGGTCATCGTGATGCGCTCTACGCCGTGCGCCGCCGTTTGCTGCCGGTGCTGCCCCCCCGGTGGGGCCAAGCCTCGAGGCGTGCGATGCCTCCGCCTCCAGTACTGCTGCTGCTGCCACGGCCCTGGCTCCGGACCGTGGTGCTCGCGGTTTTGTTCATGAACGTCACGTTCACCCTCTGATCCTTTTGCACTCCAGCAGGCCACCATTTCGAGTTTTCGACTTGCAGTGGAAATAAGCCCGAGTGCAACGCAGATCTTCTTGGATTCGCGGCGCGTCTGCGAAGTCGGCCGAGTCGAAGCGTGAGCTGACGGCATGCCTTGACCGAGCTGTCGCCGATGCTATGTTTAACAAGTGCGTGCGCTGGTGGGTCCGGGCAGGACCAATGCCTGAGCCTGCTCCTCCCCCTCCTCAGGCATTCACTTACGATGATATACTTGTCAGTGCGCGCCTGGCCCAGTTTGGGAGGACTGGCATTCAGTTACGATGATACGCTTGGCCAATAGTTGCACATGTGAAGGACTGGCTGGGAGGATGGTAATAGGACGGTGGATGGAGGGTAGCTGGACGTCACCGAGCTTTTTGTAATGCCGCTTCTGCCCTCCCGCGCCCTCCCTCGGACAAGCGTGGCGATAATCGTGCGGGTTTCCGCCGCCGTCTCGACTTACGCTTCCGGGCGTCAGGGCGCGAAGATGTTGTTCCTTCCCCTCTCAGGAAGACGAACTGTTGTTGTACGTTCCTTGTGCGGCAACGCCTTATAGGAGCTCAGTGGGGTCGGAGTGGTCAGGCAGCCTACTCGCGACTCCCCCTAGCGTCCCAGTCTTACACTCTCCTCTCGGATCTTATCATACCTCCCCTCGGTCTTGCCCCTCATCCTTCCCTTCCGGGGCAGAATGAGAGCTACGTCGAGCTGGCCATCAGTCGTACCAGCCCCGTGCAGTTCCGTCCAAACTGGGGGTATGTGGGGACAGGACGGGGGCAAGGAGATTCACCAAACCTTGGCGCCCGTGCTGCATGTACGCACTGTTGCATCGTTCCCAGTTGCCACAGCCAGCGTCTGCATCTAGTTGAGTGCCGCAATCTCGTGTCAGCCCCAGTGGTTAATCACGCTCGCAATCCAAAAAATCCCCTCCCCTCCCTTCCCCTAGAACCGCTCCGCTCCGCTCCGCTCCTCTCCTCTCGTCCTCCTCCTCCTCCTCCTCCTCCTCCTCCTCCTCCTCTTCCTCCTCCTCCTCCTCCTCATCCCCTCCTCCTCCTCCTCCTCCTCCTCCTCCTCCTCCTCCAGTCCTTTTCCTTACGGGTAACTCCTCCCTGTCGCACCCCGAAGCCAGTTTTTAGGGCGGGCCGGGCGTTTCGCCTGAGACTTCCTCAACATGTATGACTTCGAAGCTTAAAAAATAACCACAGTTTCACAAATGGAGGGCGGGTCGTTTTCAAAATTTGGCTCTCGCCTAAGCGCCGCGCACATACGTTTCAAAACAAAAAAGAGCTTCACAGATTGAGGGCGGCTCGTATTCAAAATGTGGCTCTCGCCTTAGCGCCGCGCGCATTCGTTTTTTTATTTGCAAGAGCTTCACGGATTGAGGGCGGGTCCTTTTCAAAATGTGCCTACCCCCGCAGCGCCGCGCACATTCGTTTTCAAAACTTGCAAGAGTTTCACGGATTGAGGGCGGGGGGGTTTTAAAATGTGGCTCTCGCCTCAGCGCCCCGCACATTCTTCTTCAAAATTTGCACGAGTTTCACGGATTGAGGGCGGTTCCTTTTCAAAATGTGGTTATCGCCTTAGCGCCGCGCACATTCGCTTTCAAAAGTTGCAAGAGCTTCACGGATTGAGGGCGGGTGGTTCTCAAAATGTGGCTCTCGCCTTAGCGCCGCGCACATTCGTTTTCAAAATTCGCAAGGGGTTTCACGGGTTCCAATGCTCAACGTACACGAAATGGTGTTTTGGAAGGATTCGGGATTATGCGGGTGCAACAGTTATGTTAGTTCGCGGTGTTGAAGTCCCAAAAGTGGCGCTCTGGCACGATTCCGGATCGTCAAGACGCAGCAGTCAGGTTGATACGTGGCGTTGAAATTCCGAGAACAATGTTTTGGCATGATTCAGGATCTTCAAACGGTTGTCTTCCAACGAGGCAGTTCCCCCAACGGAAATGAACCGTTGTAGGGGGCCTATGAAGAGGGAGCTTGGAGGGAAAGTCAATTCCAACACCGTTGATGACTCTTGGTTTTACACTGGTCCTCTTCCTCCTCCTCCTCCTCCTCCTCCTCTGCCTCCTCCTCCTCCTCCCACTCCTCCTCCTTCTCCTCCTCCTCCGCCTCCTCCGTCTCTTCCGCCTCCTCCGCCTCCTCCGCCTTTTCTCTCCCTCCCTCTTTCCCTCCCTCCCTCCATCCCTCCCTTCCTGCCTCCCTCCCGCATCCTCCTCCTCCTCCCCCTCCTCCTCCTCCTCCTCCTCCTCCTCCTCCTCCTCCTCCGCATCCTCCTCCTCGCATCACCGCCGTACAGCCTCGGGCAAGCTGGTGGCGACGACGACGACGACAACGACGACGACGACGACGACGACGAGACGACGACGAGACGACGACGAGACGAGACGAAACAAAACGAAACGAAACGCGACGAGACGAGACGAGACGAGACGAGACGATACGAGACGAGGCGAGACGAAACTAGACGAGACGAGACGGGACGAGACGGGACGGGACGGGGCGAGGCGAGGCGAGGCGAGACGAGACAAGAAGAGACGTGGCGAGACGAGACGACACGAGACAAGACGAGACGAGACGAAACGAGACGAGACAAGAAGAGACGAGGCGAGACGAGAGGAGGCGAGGCGAGACGAGACGAGAGACGAGACGAGACAAGACCAAACGAGACGACGACGAGACCAGACGACGACGACGACGACGACGACGACGACGACGACGACGACGACGACGACGACGACGACGACGACGACGACGACGACGACGGCGACGGACGACGACGACGACGACGACGACGACGACGACGACGACGACGACGACGACGACGACGACGACGACGACGACGACGACGACGACGACGACGACGACGACGACGACGACGACGACGACGACGACGACGACGACGACGACGACGACGACGACGACGACGACTACGGCAGCGGCGGCGACGGCGGCAGCGGCGACGACGGCGGCGGCGGCAGCGGCGGCGGCTGTACTGACGACACTGGCGGCACTGGCTGAGGCGGCTGCTCCGGGATGCAAACGCTGTTGTTGCTTTTCGGGAGCACACGAACCCCGCATATGGTTTTGGGGAGAAGCGGCGCACGGTTTAAGTTTTTCAAGTTGGAGTACGTGGCCTCTTCGCCACCCAGGCCCCGAGCCGCTCGATGCCTTCCTAGGGGGTGATTTGTCATTCCCATTGGCGTTTTGATCGCCTCCGGGGCCCGAAAGAAACGGGCTCCGAGGACGGAATTGGGAAGACACGCTTACGCAAAAAAGATGGGACGTCGGAGTCTGTGGAGGCGGCCCGACTAGACGGCCCGACCCCAGAGCGAGGTGCGCCTTGGGGTCGGGCATAAGCGCGTGAATGCGTCCATACCCCGAGGATCCAGGAAAATCACGGAGGATTGAGCATCGATCCTGTCGGCGTGTGCGAGGGGCTTGGCTGTTCGAGTCGTCGTCTCCGTCGGTCGTCGCCTCCGTCGTCTTCTTTCCCTGCAGCTTCCTTCTCAAGCTCGTGAGCGAGAGAAAAATCTAGCAGTGTCGTAATCGAGTCGAAGGGAAGCCCCTTCCCTTTGATCCCTTCCCCAGGGGGGGGGGGGTCCCGGGGGGGGTCCCGGGGGGTCCCGGGGGGGGTCCCGGGGGGGGTCCCGGGGGGGGTGGGGGGGCAGATTCGTTTTTCCTCGGGCGGCCTAGAAACCTCGAAAACACTCCAAATGAGGTCCGAATGCCCAAGATGGCCCCCGAGACGGCCCAAGAGGGCCCCGAGTCGCCCAAAGATCGGCCGAAAACGCCCAAGATAGCCCCAAGACCGTCCAAGAAGCCTCCAAGACGTCCCAGGCCCCCTCCAAGAGACCCCCAGGAAGCCCCAAGAGGCCCCCACGAGGCTTCCAAGCGGCCCCTTAAGAGCTTCCCAAGAGGCCCACAAACTACCCCCAAGAGGCCCCCAAGAGCGCTCGTCGTCGTCGTCGTCGTCGTCGTTGTCGTCGTCGCCATTCAGGGTCGGCGGCACCGGCCGTAAGGCCTTCGCAATCACGGAGGATTGAGCATCGATGATTCCGCAATCTTCGGACCCCCCTCTGGCCGCCAGAAGCCTCCAGAAGCACTCAGGGACCTCTGGGGTCATCCGTCGGGGGGGGGGGGGCCTTCGAGGAGGGCGCAGGAGAGGGGAGGAGCTAACCATGTCCCGAGGCGTGCACGTGGACGAGGGGGGGGCCACGAGATCCAGGAGAATTCACAGCCCCCGCCATGAGAGCCCCCCCTGGTCCTTCCCACTTGCCTGTCCCCGACGCAGGGGGCCCTGAAGGAAACTCCCGGGACCTCCCAGGGCCTCTGGGCATCTCAGGGAACAGCGCAGATCCTTCCTCTGCGCTTGCCCAGCCTGCCCGACGCGGGGCCAGCAGGAGAGATCAGTGCACCGAGTGATCATCTCCAGGAAGGGCTCGCATTCGATCCTGAGGGCCCGCGTCGTATGAATGCTGCCACTGGGAGGTCCCACATGCTTCCCCTCGTCGACAGCTCAAGGCAAAAGGCTCGGGAGATCCATCGAACCGATAAGCTTGGGAACCGACGAATACGGGTGCATACTGAAACGGTCCCTGGAACAGCTCCCGATGCGCACGGATACTGACAGAACGGCAGCACGCGACGCGCCACCGTCGGGCGTCGGCAACCCCGGGCGTCCCTGGTTGGCGACCTGCTTTGCCCCCTCTCGATCGCACAGGCACCAGTGCCAAGAGTTGAATGGAAGCACGCGTTTCTCGAGGAAGCTGGGGGAAGCCCTGGATCCAGGAAACCCTCCGCTGGCACCGAAACACGAGAGTCCATCATCTCCTCGCCTCGACGCCATCCCATCGTGAAACCCTCGCTCCACAAACTGGTTGTGGTCATTCGATCGCACGTGCTCCCAAGGCTCACTGGTGAACAGCAGCATCGCTCGAAACCCCAACCGCCCATGGGCCCTGGATAAACTGGTCGCGGACGCAGCATCCCCCGATTGGCCACTCGAAGGAACATTGAAGAGCCAACGACCATCCCTCCTCCTGGAGGTACAGAAACAACTGATTCAGACACCGCGACTCTCCAGACCTCACCTGAGGCGCGTTCCAGCCAGGACCTGCTGGCGAGTCAAGCCGTGGCAACGAGGGCATCAAGAGACCAAAAAAACGGAAACGGGGGACGAGGCTGCGGGGGCAGCGGGCCCACAGTTCTTATGATCCTGTGATCTGGTGGCTACAAGCGTCGGGAACATATCGTATCTGGATGCTCCATCCCCGCGACACCTTTGCCACCGACTTGCACTCGAGATACAGTGGGCCAGACGCCCACTCTCGAGACAGGGGTGTTTCGGCGGGTTCGTCGCCGAACGACGGATTGGCAGCGGCATCGGCATGGGGTCGTCGCCGAACTAACCTGTGGGGGCAGCGGCATCGGTCTCGCTTTCTCCACAGACCTCTTTGCCAGCTGTGAGCGGGCAACGACCGTTCCCTCCTCGTTTTCGACGTTCTAACTCCTTCGGCGGCCGCACGGGACGATTCGGGCACGTTTGGAACGCCCTCGGCGAGGCGCAGCCGTTGGATGGCATCTCGAGGCTGGAAAGCTGGCAAAAGCCGACGAAAACGCTTGAGAACCTCAGAGGATCGACCTTGCCCTGCCCCCGCGCGCCAACAGCGGCGCATCGCCCCCCCGAGGGTGGGCGGGCTCGCGCAGGCTCGGGGCCACGGGCACCCATGCGGGCGGCCGCCTGGCGCGCGCGGGCCGCGGCGGGCGCGCGCACCCGACGCCCGCCCCCTGGAGCGGAGGGGGGGCGCAGGAGCAGAACGGCGACGTGCACACCCCGGCCGGCGGGTTGCGCACGGGGAGCTCATCCACACTTGGCTCCCTCGGCGCTGTGCGGCAAAGGGGGCGGGACGGCGGGCGCGGGCAGCTCGGGTACCGAGGGCGCCGGCGGAGGGGAATGCACACCTCTCTCACGAATGGCCCCTCTTCGTAAAACCACCGGCCGTGTCGGCAGCGAGGTGGACAATTCGCATGAGGCGTCCTCGCGGCCTGCGCTCCTGGAGATTGAATATTCCAACGCTCGCCTGGACTGAAAGCGGATCGTTTCACTATGCGGCTCTCGCCATCTGGCCATGGCGCCGCGTACGCGCATATGTTTTGAAGCACCCAAGATGGAAGGCAGGCGGCCTCTCGCGATGGTACCACGCACGTTAGTGCCACCAAAAAGGGAACAAACAAAAAACAAAGTGGAGCGAACTGCTGCTGCTCAACGCGCGGTTCTCGGCATGGCACTGCATATATCTCAAAAAGAACCGGGAATTGCGAAGCGGATTATCAAACTGGACGCCGGCGGTAAAGCGTCAACCAAGAGCTTGTGTCCGAGCACATCCGAAACCAAGTCGAAAACCGAACATATGCCCCAAAAAGTTGCAGAGTTTGAATAGTTGTTCGGCCATAGCTCGGGTAGCAGACCGATATCAGGCTTCTCGATGCTCTAGACTGGTGTTTCCGTGCTGCTGAAGCTATTGGCACGTGAAACATCTCTAGCTGCTCTGAACTTCGGAATTCAGTCCATAAACCGAACGCACGCTGCCATATTAGATGTTGCCCTTCAAGTGTTTCGTTCGACATGAGATCGAGGTCGCGATTAAGAATGAGATTGGGCTGCTGGAAAATACCCTGCCCATAATTACTTGTCAACCATGACTCAACATATTTTTGAGCCAAGCAAATGTTAGCAAGTTGGCCCGATCTTGAAATTAGTTTCGCGGTATAGCAATGATGAATAATGCGCAGGCATGTGGGAGCAAGACTCTTTCTAGAACAATAAGAATATTCGAAAACTGTTCGTCATGTGCTTAATGTTTCTAAGATCGGGACGGTAAGCAAAAAAAGAAGCGGCCCATGTCATCTTCTGCTATCGTATCCGGCCTCATACTACTAGTGAAACATTAACATTAACAATGTTCAGTATGCAAAGAGTTTGAGATGAGAAGCTGGTAGACAAGGCCGCACTAGTTTCACCTCAAGGCTCCCGCGGGCATCCCGAAGCAACGTGAACCCGGATAGCAGGGCGCCGACGGGCGTCGACAAGGCTCGCAAAAACTGGATGCCCGCGGTAACAGGTCAACTTGATTGCCGCCGGAACCCTCGTAGAGCTCCGCGCGTTCCGAACAAGGCTCAAAGGGCAGCCGAACGACTCTTCCCAAGGCGGAGGTTTTGTCCGAGCAGAGCGACCTGTACAAATAATCGCACAAGCGATCGCAATGGAATTGGGCTTCAATCATAACTCATAAGGGCGCTGAGCTGCTCAAATCTCTCGTAAACCCATCGTGAATGTTCTAGAGTGTGCCCTTGTTCGGTTAAATCAGATAGGCGACCGAGCTCGGGGCTCTCAAAGCTCTAGACTAAGGCTGTCGATGCTACTGAATCGACTTCTGTGACTAAGAGCTCACCAGCTGCTCTAAATCTCGGGACCAAATCGAAAAACCGATCACTTGCTCCAAGAAGTTGCAGACTGCAAGTAGCTGTTCGGTCATAGCTCGAGAAGCAGACATATCGCAGGCTTATCGACCCTTGAGACTAATGCTTTGGATGCTGCTGAAGCTACTGGTTCACCCGAAATCTCTGTCGCTGCTCTGACCTCGACATGAAATCGACAAGCCGAACATGTACCAAAACAATGTGCAAGTGCGCGTAGCGTTTCAGTCATAGCTCGAGAAGCAGACTCATATCAGGCGCCTCAACCCTCCAGACTAATGCTGTCGATGCTGCTGAAGTTGCTGGTACACATTAAACCTCTGTAGCTGCTCTGGATGTCGAGATCAAGTCCGCACGCTGAACATGTGCCAAAAAAATACAAAGCGCGAATGGTTTTTCGGCCATAGCTCGAGAAGCAGACCGATATCAGGCTTCTCGAGCATGTATACAAATACGTCCGATACTGCTGAACTTGTTCTTGTGCACGAAACCTCTGTAGCTGCTCTGAATCTCGAGGTGAAGTCGAAAAACCGAATATGTGACCCAGAAAGTTGCAGAGTGCAAAAAAGTTGTTCGGCCATAACTCGAGTAGCAGACCGATCACAGGCTTCTCGAGCCTCTAGACTAATGCCCCCGATGCTACTCAAGCTACTTGTATACACAGAACCTCTATAGATGTTCGAAATCTCCTGATTTGTCCATAAACCCAACACGCGCGCACAATATATATTGTTTTCTGAAGGTCGGTTTCTCCATTGTAAGTTTGAAGCTACAGTCCTGGAGCTTTTACCGGCAGATTCTAGAAATGCGAATGCTCGGTGTACAAGATTGCCTTCTCCAAATGAAATTTCAAAGTTTGGACTATCTTCGAAAAACCGACCCAAGGTCATCACTTTGTCTCTTCTGCCCGGGTCGGTTAACTGGGCGTCGGCGGTAAACCGTCAACCCGGTTTTTTGCGGTTTGCGGTCAGACCAGGCAGCAGCAAACAGGGCAGCAGGTCGCACATCCAGAATTTGGCAGAGACATGCCAACACATGGGCTCCAAAAGGCCAGCGAGCAGGCGAGAGGTGGCGAAACGATACGAAACCGTTTCCCCGGGAACTGTTTCCCCGGAACCGCTTCCCCGGGACCGTTTCCCCAGAGGACCGTTTCCCCGGAGACCTCTTCCCCGGGGACCGCTTCCCCGGAAGAGCGTTTCCCCGGGACCGTTTCCCCAGTTCCGTTTCCCCGGGAACGCTTGCCCGGAACCGTTTCCCCCGATCCGTTTCCCCGGAGCCGGTTCCCCAGAACCGTTTCCCCGCAGCCGGTTCCCCTGGACCGTTTCCCCGGTGCACCGTTTCCCCGGTGCACCGTTTCCCCGGAACCGCTTCCCCGGAACCGGGTCGGGCTCGGGTCGGGCGGGCGGGACATTCAAACAGAATGCATCATCGAGTTGGCACGCGAGTACCCAAACGGGCGGGACGGGTCCGGCGGGCCGGCGGACCCGAACAGGCGGACCCAAACGGGCGGGACGGGTCGGGTCGAGCGGGCGGGACATTAAAGTAGAATGCATCATCGAGTTGGCACGCGAGTACCCTAACGGGCGGGACGGGTCCGGCAGGCGGGCGGACCCTAACGGGCGGGACGGGTCGGGTCGGGTCGGGCGGACCCTAACGGGCGGGACGGGTCGGGTCGGGCGGGACATTAAAGAATGATGCACCATCGAGTTGGCACGCGATACCTTAACGGGCGAGACGGTCCCGGCGGGCGGGCGGACCCTAACGGGCGGGACGGGTCGGGTCGGGCGGGCGGACCCTAACGGGAAAGGTCGGGTCGGGTCGGGCGGGCGGGACGTACCATCGAGTTGGCACGCGAGTACCTAACGGGCGGGACGGGCCGCGGACCTAACGGGCGGGACGGGTCGGGCGGGCGGACCCTAACGGCGGGACGGGCGGGCGGGCGGGTATGATGCATCGCACGAGTACCCTAACGGGCGGGACGGGTCCGGCGGGCGGGCGGACGGGTCGGGTCGGGCGGGCGGACCCTCACGGGCGGGACGGGTCGGGTCGAGCGGGCGGGACATAAAATAATGGTGCATCATCGAGTTGGCACGCGAGTACCCTGACGGGCGGGACGGGCCCGGCGGGCGGACCCTAACGGGCGGGTCGGGTCGGGTCGGGCGGACATTAAAGTATGGTGCGCCATCGAGTTGGCACGCGAGTACCCTAACGGGCGGGACGGGTCGGGCGGGCGGACCCTAACGGGCGGGACGGGTCGGGTCGGGCGGGCGGGACATTAAAGTATGATGCATCATCACGCGAGTACCCTAACGGGCGGGACGGGTCCGGCGGGCGGGCGGGACGGGTCGGGTCGGGCGGGCGGACCCTCACGGGCGGGACGGGTCGGGTCGAGCGGGCGGGACATAAAATAATGGTGCATCATCGAGTTGGCACGCGAGGTACCCTAACGGGCGGGACGGGTCGGGGCGGACCCTAACGGCGGGTCGGGTCGGGGCGGAGTTGGCCATTAACCCTAACGGGCGGGTCGGGTCGGGCGGACCCTAACGGGCGGGACGGGTCGGGGGCGGGCGGACCCTAACCGGGCCGGTCGGGCGGGCCGACCCTAACGGGCGGGGGTCGGGTCGGGCGGGCGGGACATTAAAGTATGATGCACCATCGAGTTGGCACGCGAGTACCCTAACGGGCGGGACGGGTCCGGCGGGCGGGGGACGGGTCGGGTCGGGCGGGCGGACCCTCACGGGCGGGACGGGTCGGGTCGAGCGGGCGGGACATAAAATATTGGTGCATCATCGAGTTGGCACGCGAGTACCCTCACGGGCGGGACGGGTCCGGCGGGCGGACCCTAACGGGCGGGTCGGGTCGGGTCGGGCGGACATTAAAGTATGGTGCGCCATCGAATTGGCACGCGAGTACCCTAACGGGCGGGACGGGTCGGGTCGGGCGGGCAGGACATTAAAGTATGATGCGCCATCGAGTTGGCACGCGAGTACCCTAACGGGCGGGACGGGTCGGGCGGGCGGACCGTAAGGGGCGGGACGGGTCGGGTCGGGTCGGGCAGGACGGGTCGTTGGGTGGCCCTCGATGATGGATGAGGGAGGAGAGGGGAGGAGGAAGTAGGGAGGGATGAGGGATGCGGGGCGGGGGGACGTAGCGGCAACGAGGGATGGGGGAGGGCGGGAGGGCAGAGAGGGACGGATGAGGAGGAGGAGGAAGAAGAGGAGCAGCAGCAGCAGCAGCAGTGTAATGAGAGAGAGTAGCAGGAGGGAATCGCCTCTGTGGAACTCGTCCTGTGGAACCGGTCCTGTGGAACCAGTCCTGTGGAACCGGGCTTGTGGAACCGGCTCTGTGGTACCGGTCCTGCGGAACCGGTCCTGTGAACCGGTTCCGTGGAACCGGTTCTGCGGAACCGGTCCTGTTGAACCGGTCTTTGTTGAAGCGGTCCTTGCTGAACTGGTCGTCTGTTGAACCGGTGTCTGTTGAACCGGTCGTCTGTTAAACTGGTCCCTGTTGAACCGGTCGTCTGTTGAACCGGTCTTCTTCCGGCGAAACTCTGCTTGCGCGACTGTGCATGAACGAAGTGCCGAGCCAGGGTGGCCAAGGCATCACAGTATCCGAATGCCAAGCCAGGGTGTCGTAGGCATCAAGAAAAAGAAAGGACAGAGACAGGGCACAGGAGAAAATTGCGACAGTGACAGGGACTAAAGGAGACTGAACGCTGGCGTGAGTGCCTGGCCAGGATTTCGGAGGCCACACAGAGGCCATGTGCCGAGCCAGGGCGGCGCAGGCATCAGCAGATAGGCAGAATGCAGAGACGGGGAGAACAGGAAGGCGGCCAATGGGGATACCAGGGAGCCCGAAGGGCGGAAGAGCGAAGGCAAGCAGGGGGAAGCCCAAAGAGCCGAGGGCAGAGGAAGGGGACAAGCGGGAGGGGGAGCCCCAAAAAAACAAAGGTAATTGGACAGAACAATGGCAGACAAGAATGTACGCTATCAGGGTGACGCCCAGAACTTAGCAGAGACATGCCAAACGCATGAGATCCGAGAGGCCAGGGAGTAGGCGAGAGGCGGCGTTAAGTTCAAGGCGCCAGCCAAAACATTTTTTGCCAAAAACGGCGCGTGAGGACGCTCGCGCTGGAGAGAGGGGGAGGCGACAGAGGGCGAAATGAAAAAGAATGCGCACGGCAATGAGCCAACCACAACCAACTCCTAACTCTGACCTTCCTCCGATCCTCGCCGGCACAGCCGACGTATGTTGAACCACCTTCGTGCCCGACTGTTGCTCGCCCTGTTCGTACGAATGCAATCAAGCCGACTCAAACACGAAAAGGTATGCAAGATGAGCCGTGTCACGTATGTTGTGAGCCCTTCATCGGGATTTGCGTGGGGCGCACGAAACCCGCATGCACGGATCACCTGGATAGAATCCCCAAGAGGTGCACAGAGTGCGCCAGAAGTAAGGAGTTCAGGGACGAGGACGACCCCGTGAAAGGGGGAGAACAAGTCAGCATATCCGCAGGCACTCTTCGCAATGAAAACGGCGCCGATGAGACGGCGCCGAGACACTCGGATGGACCAGGAGACATCGATCAGAGGAAAAAGGTGCAGTTGCGAGGACTAGAAGAACGCAAGGCAGAACTGGCAGCCATTAAGCGAGAGATTGCTGCCGCCAAAGCAGATCAGATAATGTTGCATAAGACGAAAGAAACTACATCACCAAAAGACGATGGTTTGGACGGCGAGCTAGCAATCTCGCCGAGATCATGGGTATGCCACTATTTAAGCCGACGAGATCAGATCTTGACCGAATGCCTATGTTGACAACTCAACACGCACCCACTCTTCCTCTCACGAATTCACGATTCATACCAGGGCCAGCTGTTGAGAAATGCCCCGATACGAACGAAGGTTCGATTCAGGAGTATGTTAGAGGTTCGAGCCCTGGGAACATTCCGTCGAACACTAAATTATCAGGGCATCCCGATAAGTGTGATTTGCCTGGCCACCTTCCCTTCGCCATCGGCTCAGCCGCACCTGGCGAAGGCAGGGGAGGACAAGGAGGAAACGATTGTAATCAGAGGGATGGCCAGCGCACAGCTCCAAGTAGTGGCATGACTGCGGCTGCCCAAGTCGATGAGACAGGTAAGCCAAAGCCGCCGAGAGACCCCCAGGGGGGCCCGGTGGCGGAGGAGATCCAGACGGAGACGGCGGCGGAGGGCCGAACGGCCCCGACAAGCCCGCGTTGCAACCATACATTCCCAATCAAATGGATCCGCTTGTTGGGCGTTGGGGTCGGCTACACAGGGCGCGAGCGCCCTAGCCGCGCAGAGTCCCTAGAGGCCCTCACGCCCTCTCAACCTCTTAGGGGTTGGAGGCCCGAGAATCCCAGAGATAATCTGCCGAACACCTTGCAGCAGGCGTTCACAAGCTGCAAGCTCGCTTTCTGGAACAGTGGCCCCCAACGGGAGCTAAGAGGCCCCCTGGAAAACTCGTCGCCAGTTGTTGCCCCCAAGAGAGACCTCCACATAGCAACCTAGGGCAGAGCCTTCTACACTCACGCCACCGTCCCATCCTCCACGGATACGTCTGATACAGTGTCTCTGTTGTCGTAAATATCCGAAGTCAATCCATCTTCCCGCCCTCCCCCTCCTCCCCCCCCACGCCAGCTCATCAGCAACACTATTGAACTCACGGTAAATATGCTTCCACGGATCCGCCCCCACAGTGGCACACCTGATGTCGTAGTCCTCTGCAAGCTGATTCATATCATTCTGGAGACCGTGCACTCTCCTGCGGTACAAGCGATCGCGGCATTCCCAGATCCCTCGGGCCCAGTTCACCACACACAGACTATCTCCAGTCATTTCAACCGATAGTGAACCGCCCGCACCTTCCTGCCAGACAACTTCGTTGTTGTATCCGTGGGCAATCCTACGAGCGAGCCTCTCAGAATCCTCAGGCGAGCCCCACGCATCCACAGGACAAGGAGCACGGGGCAGTTTCTTAAAGAGGGGCCCCCATCGAGGCTGCATTTTCGCCATGCATGCGACCACATTCCACCAGTCCGTAGCATTCCACTTAATGCAGAACCAGCGCAAATTACCACTCGCTGCCAGCATGAGACAATGCCAGCTATCAGTACTCGCGTGCGCTCTCCCTCCCGCTCTCCTCGTACCTTCCCTCCTCCTGGCACCCGTAAGCATGGAAACGAGCGTGCCCCTCCGTTGTGTCCACTCCCCCGCGCAGCGCAACATAGTCTGCAGCGTCTGGCGCCACGCTCGTGCTCCACGCACGCCCGCGGAGGCAAACGCCCTGTCATGAAACAGGGCAACCTCCAGCGCAAACTCGAAGTTGGCTCTGACCACCTTCTCTGAAAGAATGCAATGGCCAGCCTGCGAGAATAGCTCGTATGATTTCGGTGTGGTTCTGTCCCTGAACTCCTCCCACGTCTCCTCATCCCTCTTGTGCAGTCCCGCATTCCGTTGAGACACCTCCCCTCCCATACCTTTTATCCTCTCCAGCAGTCGTAAGTTGCACGGCCAGCCTATACATCCGCGGTACACCACGGACTGCACACGAGCGGCATACCTGCGAAACTTCTCTTTGAGTGAGACCGCTCTTGAACGATAAAACCGCGCGTCAGCAAAGTAGGCCTTCCTCCCTTTCTCCAAGCGATGATACAAACCGTGGTAACCTTTTAATTCCGAACTGAGCTTCACCCCTAGGACCTCGACCTCCTCCCTCCTTGGCAGTACAACAGTTGAGCGCATATGGACGAGAAGCCCCCCCCCCCCCCCGGATAGCAAAAGACCCTAACACAAACACGCACACACGCGCAAGAACGGGCAAGCACACACGCGCACAAAAACACCCATCAAGCCATCCGCAAACACTGGTAGGAGCGCACGAACGCAAAAGCACGCAAACGCACGCACGCACACAAACACACACACACACACACACACAGACACATGGTCGCACGCGAGCATCCGCAAACACACACGCATATTGACGAACACGCAATCACCAACGCGCCCTCCACCGCCCCCCCTGGTCGCCCCCGCGCCCCCCCGCCCTCCCCGCCAGCGTCCGGAAGGGGGAGGCGCCGCCCCATGCTGGGGCCAGCCCCCCCCCCACTCCAACCGCTCCGCCCTCGCGGAGCGCCGGAAAAGAATGGATGGCGGGGAAAGGAAGGGGAGTGAGGAGGGAGCTGAAAAAGGCGCCGCAACCGCGGGAACGCACACGCGCGCGCTGGCACGAACACACACACACACACACACACACACACACACACACACGCACACACACACACACAGACACACACACACACACACACACACACACACACACACACACACGCACGCACGCACACACACACACACACACACACACACACACACACACACACACACACACATAGGTGCGCAACGGACACTCACACCCGCAGAGGCCCGCGCACACACACACACACACAGCATGTCCCCAACAAACACACACAAGCCAACACCCACGCCCGCACGCACACGCACGCACGCACATAAGCGACCGACCTTACTCACACAAGCAAAAGCACAAACATACACACACTCAAACATAAACAGGATTACCCACAGGGACATACGCGACAGCTCCAAAACTGATCGCAAACACGCGCGCATAAACATGCAAACGGACGCACGCGCGCACACACACACACACACACATGGGCGCACGCGAGCATCCGCAAACACCTACGCATATTGACGAGCACGCAATCACCAACGCGCCCTCCCCCGCCCGCCCCCCGATCTCCCGCGCGCTCCCCCGCCCCCCCCGCCGGCGCTCCGGGGGGGGAGGCACCGCCCCATGCTGGGGCCAGCCCTCCCTCCACTCCAACCGCTACGCCTTCGCGGAGCGCCGGAAAGGGGCCCGGGGGCAGCGAAAGGAAGGCGAGTGGGGGGGGAGCTGAAAAAGGCGCCACGCACGCAGGAACGCACGCGCGCGCTGGCACGAACACAAACACACACACACACACACACACACACACACACACACACACACACACACACGCACACACGCACAAACGCACACACGCACACACGCACACACGCACACGCACACGCACACACACACACACACACACACACACACACACACACACGCACACAGACACAGACACACACACACACACACGCACGCACGCACGCACGCACACACACACACACACACACACACACACACATAGGTGCGCACACGGACACTCACACCCGCAGAGGCCCGCGCACACGCACACACACATACACACACATACACGAGCACACATACATACCCACGCACACGCACACGCGCACGCGCGCACGCACGCACGCACGCACGGACACGCCGCAAGCACGAAAATCACAAAGGCGCCAGCACACTTAGACATACACACTCCGACATCCAGAGAAACACGCGCACTGAAACCAAAGTACTCACACACCCACGCACACGCACGCAAGCACGCATTCACAACCACACGCACACACACACACACACACACGAAACAAAACTCGCACGTACGCGCGCATAGTCATGACTCATGGCCGAACACAACTGCACGCGGCCATGGAACCACGCTCTGATCCCCACCTGCGTGGACCAGAGCGGGGTATGTCGGCGCCTGTACGATCCGCCAAGTGCCCCTCTCACCGTCTGCTGGTCGCCGGCGCGCTGCCTCCACCTCTCTTGCCTGCCGCGCACTCTCGAGGGCCTGCAAATGAGGGATCCCGACAGTAGCGATGAGCGGGAGCGCATCATCACGAGATCGAACAGCGGACGACGCGACAACGCTGGCGCTGGCTGGCAGGTGGGCGCCGCCAACAATCTTCGCGGACGACCCGCCTCTACCGCCCACCGCCGGAGCCGGGGCGGTGCTGGGCGGCCCGACAACCCTGGCACGCTCGGCAGCGGCGACCGCTCCTGCGCCCTCAACGTCCGCCTGCGCCAACACCTCTGGAAGCGACGAGCCCCCCCGGCTGCCTCCGCCGCCCGACGCTTCCCCCGAACGAAACAAAATCGCAGGCGCAGCGGCCGCGGGCGAAGCGTCGAGCGCGCCGCTGGCAGCGGCGGCCTCGACCGCGCAGTCGAGGCTGCCCTGCGAAGCCGCTGGCGCGCGCGCCACAGATCCGCGCCCGCTTCCGCCGGCAGACAGCCGAGAAGCTGCTCGCGCGGAGCCCGTCGAAGCAGCAGCCGCGAGCGAAGCCTCCAGCAGAGTCTCCGCCACTGGCACGGCGGGCGCAATTCAATCAATTTCCCCTCGGGGATTTCACCATCCACGCGCCCGCGCCACCCTTTGCGCCCTGCTGGCCAAAGCGCATCCTGCAGACCACATCGCATTCCCGCGCGGGCCGACTGGCACGCTGACCCCCTGCACCGCCGCCCCAAGAATGAGCCAAACATCGAGTTTGATCGATGGCGCCGGGCGCAAAGCTGCGTCGGTCGGGAACCGCGGGCGAACCCCCCTGGCCCAGCTCTACTCCAGCAGGCGCCTGGTCCACGCACGCGGCGCCAGCGACCTGGCCTGCGTCCTCCTCGCCACCGTCGCCCGCAGCACACGCGGCAGGCGGCGACCGCCCGCGCCTTTTGCCCCCGCGCAACTGCAGCTGCGCTGGCGGCTGCCCAGAAGCAGAGAGCGCGAATGCAGCAGCAGAGTCCCCGCCGCCCGCCCGACGCCGCTTGAGAGCTGCGCTGCAGCTACAGCCCTGAGAACTGCATCATGAAACGCGCCATAATCAACTTCAGGGAATAAGAGAAACTGTGCTTTCAAAACGAACAATCTAGTCTCTCAGTCTTCAAAACTGAAAACCGGCGGTAAACCGTCAACCTTGTTTTTTTTGTGCGGTCTGCGGTCCGCCACTAGAATCCGAATCCGAATCGGCGGAACAGTGCAACTGAGCCCCTACCGCCTTAGGTAGGTTGCAGCAGAGCGCACGCCACCTTAGCAGCAGCTCTCGTCAGGGCAGCGCAGGCAGCTAGTTCACAGCAGGTTACCGTGCTACCTGGAGGCAAGCTCATCGCCTCCTCGGCCACATCGCGCCAACGGAAGCTCTGCGAGCTGATGCAGGAGGAAGAGGAGGAGGAGGAGGAGGAGGAGGAAATGGGAAAATCAAACTGCACGCTGGAACCGTTACCTACAACACCGTTCTGAAGCCACCACCCGCCTCCACATCCTCCATTACTGACACCCCCATCGAATGCACCACGGAGAGCAGTCTTACGAGTACTGAGGAACTGATCATATGCAAACCAGCGAGTAATAGTTTGGCCACCTCTGGCCTCCCACGACAATCTATCCGCAAGCCCATTACCCTCACGAAAGAAATGCTTATATAGATTCTGTCCCGATGCAGGCGAGGTCAGTCCCCATCCAGACAACATCGACAAAGTAGTTTGTAGTACTCCCACCAGTCGGACAGACTGCTTGTTACGAATCTGCCACTCACCACACATCCAGTTACCGACCGTCTTACTATCTCCCAAGATTTCCATCCCAAGACGTTCAATACTCTCACACCTCCACTCCGTTTCATTCTCATAATTGGCGGCAATACGTTTGCTAATCCTCTCATTCATCTCTCTCTCCACCTCCTCCTCCGCCTTCACAACTCTCACACCAGGTGGCCTGGGTAAGACAAATAACTCCAGCAAGTGTTGCATGCCAATCACAGTCAGCAGATGTTCGCAAGATTTCTCGCGGGACCCAGCGGAGCTGTCGAACGAGAGGTACCACTCACAACCAAAGAGATCGCACAAACACCAATCCCATACAGTATGTCCACGGGCGGGGGCACCCATGCTCATGCGTGTGAGATGCTTCCTATCTTTTGCAGGCAACGCAAGAATACATGTGTCCCGATGTTCAGTCCACCTCCCCCTTCCATGTAGCAAGGCCAGCCTAGATATCATCCATCCACGTGAGATGTCCGACTCCTCAGGCATGGCAGGCTGATCATCCGTTGTCCGCCGACGACCCCCACTCGACATCCGGGAGATCTGGGATACTTGAGAAGCCGCCGCCGCCGCCATCGCCCGAGTTTGTATCTGACGCCGATTTGGTACCGTCTCCACATCATCCGCAACTGTGTATGTTGTGTACCGCCTCATACGAATACTTGCAGCAACTGAGACATCCTTGGCCCAATCCCAACCACGAAATATCCATATCTGCACCGCACTTCGAAATCCTAGTTCAACAAACCTCTGTCGTCCAACTTTGTATCTCCTACGTTGAAACTCAGACCATCATTCAGTTCTCCGCTTGCGTAGACCTGACATCAACGCCAGGCATCTCCCCTCAAAGGAGTGAACAGCAGCAATGGTGGAATAGTCGGGCGTTCGGCCCTCACAGTTGAATAATAATGCAGCAGTCACTTTAGATTGATAACGAGTAAATCTCTCAACCAAATCAATACCAGAGCAGCGATAATAAGCGATTTCCCCAAAGAATGCCTTCTGTCTGGGCTTTCTGGAGCATGGCCTCTGAGTCCGAGTGGTCCTTCCAGGTCTCCTCCAAAGTGGCCCCCAGGATCTCAAACGACTGAACACGCGGCAGGACCACCCCGCGGCCCCCGAGAGCAGGATCGCAAGACGGCACCAGCACACGAATATCCTGCTCGGGGGACGGCGGGATGCCAGGCGGCGCACCAAAGTAAAAATACATCAAGGATTTCGGCTTACAGGTCATTCCTGCATTCATCACCGGGATACTCATGTCACGCACCATCAACTCGAGCTCGGAGCGAGTCTTCGCACACAATAAAAGATTATCTGCCCAGAAACTATGGGTCATACGCTCACCGTTGAACATACGCTCATCGTTTTCCAACTTGATACCGTACTGCGTATCCTGCCTCCACCTCTCAATCACATCTCTCCAGAGTACAATAGATACTGCTAGGAAAATCATCGGCCCCTTCCACTCCTCCCGTTCGAATAGACTTGTCCCAATAGACAGCTGAAGATGCCTCGATGCCCTCGAAGCTGGCCACACACTGATTATCAATCATGGGTTCAATCAAGACCACAATGAGATCAGCTGGTATGTCAAGAGCACGAAGACTGCGCATGGCGAGGCACGGGGTCGCATTATCGAATGCTTGTAAAATATCAAGATTGGCAAGCCACAAACTGTCTCCTTTGCCCCAGACAGCAGAGTGCTGGCTGAGCCTTTTGGCAACGCTGGTGATTTCCTATGTTTTTCGTCCCGGATCCGTACAGGCATACATAGTGTCGGTGCTCCTCAATCCTCTTCTCAATCATCATCACAATACATGTCATGTACCATTTCATAAGACACGACTGTAGACATAGTACACGTGTATCTGTCAAGTGTTGTATGTCCATTTCCTTAGGCCTGAGCGTGGCAGCTAGTTGACGCCAACTATCGGGACAGCATAACCTGCGGGAGTACACACCTTGGAAGCTCACCAGAACACGTCGGAGAGATGTCCACGACATCATGACAGTGACGTTGTCGGGGCCTGGGCCCTTTCCCGTGGACAGCTTCGCCCTCGCCCGCAGCAGGAGCGACATCGAGAACACGTCCGAGGACCCACTTCCCGAACATAGACCACGCAGCGACTGTGGCTCACGGAGGGCCCCCTGGCCTCGGGATTCTCAACCTCAGCCTTCATGTGCCACAATATCTCGTCCCCCCACTCCTCGCAGTTCTGAGACTCTATCCCGTTGGCAAGGGTGAGCGTATCCGTCTTGGCCCCTCTCTTCCTCCTCGTGTTCATCTCCGTCCTCCACCTCTGTACTTTTGCCTCCAGCCTCATCATTTCTCTCCTCACTATCCTTGAGCACCGTTTCGCCTCCTCTCTATCCCCACGGCGAAGTGCTTCACGTTTACTTACCTGGGCAGCCCAGTGGATCTCGGATTTCTTTGGTACGTTATTTCTGGGATTGGTATCCTTCTGGCGGGTCTCCTCGGCGGCCTTTATGAGGTCTGGTCCTGTCATGTCCAACATCTCCTGTCGATCCTCAGGATCAGCATTTTCCTCACATGCACGGTAACGACTGCCCCGATCGTCCATGTTCTTCGTAAACTCGGGCTGCGACACCGGTTGCAAGTAGATGAATTTTCGAGCAGGCTGGGTCCGTCTCTTCGCAGACGGTGCACAAGACAAGCGAACAACTAGGCAAGCGTGGTCAGACAGCGCACGCTCGTATCTGCTGCATGGTGCTCCGCCCAGGCGTGACCCACTTCCGCAGGCAGCATCCAGCCCACAGTGAGCTCCTGCCTGTGTAAACGACGGCTGACACCAACCTAGTCAAGTACCTTCTTCACCCACATACTTGATTTGAAAGTCGTGAAGCTTCCTTCCAATATACACTGGCAACGGCGGTGAACCGTCAAGCCGGTCACGCCCGGGTACCTCGCAGAGCTCCTTTCACGCGTGAGAGTGCTCGGAGTCAAAGGAGAGAGCTTCTGGAGGCATTTCTCAAAACAACGAACATTCATTTTTTCGTGTCAACATAGAGTTGGTTTCGCCAAGTGCTTTGATAGTAAAAGTGCGCCCAGAGAGCTCATGTTAAGACGCAGACGCCCTCACAGTCGTCTACAGGTGGGGAAAAATTGGTTTCTCAAAGTGAATTGTCAAATATCTTCCAAATCTTTGCACAACCAACCCAAAGTTGTCACATCTTCTTTTCTGGCCGGATCGACCAACTAGCTCCACCCCGCGCCAGAATTTCTCTGCTCGTCGATAACGATAAGCTCTACAAGGTACGAATGGCACGCGAGCGCGGCAATCGCCGCCGCGCGCCGCTTCGTCTCCCACGGGGGCAGGCGCGCGCCGGGGAGCCTCAGAGGGCAGGGGAAGGGGAGGGGGGGAGGAGAAGGGGAGAGGGGGAGAGCAGGAATGAGAAGAAATACGAGGGCGCGGTTTCGTGGCGCGCTGCACAGCTGCCTGCTTGTCTCCAGCTCGAGTTCATCTAGATACTAAAGACCAGCGCTCGTCAGCATCCCCATTCGAAGAGTATGCTTCTCAGCTCTGTAGCTCGCGCACAGCTCGAACTTGGTAGCGTCCAAAACCCGGAGAGCAAAGGGCAAACACACCAGAAAGCTTTCCTGGCGAGCCCTTCAACGCTCTCGTAAAGCTCTCTGGCGCTCTGGGAAGCTCCCCTGCAGCGCTGCTGCAGCGCTGCCAGAGACGCTTCCACGCGTGCCTGCACGTGTGCAGGCACGCGTGGAAGATTGCCGGAAGCTCTCCCGGACCCGTTGCCGGGTCGCCGGAGCTTCTGCGGGGAACTGGCGCCGGCGGTGAACCGTGAACCTGGTCACCGCCGGGAACCTCGTAGAGCTCCTTCTACGCGTGAGAGTTTGGGAGTCGAAAGAGAAAGCTTCTGGAGGCATTTCTCGAAAAAAGGAAATTGATTTTTTCCATGTTGACATAACGTTGGTTCCCCCAAGTGTTTTGCATAGTGAAAGTGCGCCTACAGAGCTCATATTAAGACGGAGAGGCCCTCACAGTCGTGTACAGGTGCGAAAAATCTGCTCTGAAAATAAATTGTCAAATATCTTTCAAATATTCGCAAAACAACCGAAAAATTGTCACATTGTCCGTTCTGGTCGGGTCGACCAACTGGAACCGGCGGTAAACCGTCAACCTGGCTACTGCCGGGAAACTCGTAGAGCTCTTTTCTTGATCGTCGGAACACATGGAGAAAGCTTCTGGACCGAGAAACGAAAAACTCGAAAAATCACGTTTTTCTGTTTTTATTCGACGTCGGTTCCCCCAAGTATTTTCATAATATACTGCACCTACAGACCTGAAAATTCTACTGGCAGACGCGGCATAACCCACTGCAGGTGCGAAAAATCTGCTCCAAATAAACGGGCAAATATCTTTCAAATATTCGGAAAACCACCCAAAAGCTACCACGTTGTCCTTTCTGGCCGGGTCGACCAATGGCGCCGGCGGTGAACCGTCAACCTGGTCACTGCCGGGAACCTCGTAGAGCTCCTTCCACGCGTGAGAGTGCTGATAGTCGAAAGAGAGAGCTTATGGAGGCATTTCTCCAAAAATTGAATATTGATTTTTTTATGTCGACATGAAGTTGGTTCCCCCAAGTGTTTTGATAGTAAAAGTGCGCCTAGAGAGCTCATATCAAGACACAGAGGCCCGGATAGTCGTCTACAGGTGCGAAAAATCTGCTTTCTCAAAATGAATTGTCAAATATCTTCCAAATATTCGCAAAACCGACCCAAAGTCACCACATTGTCCGTTCTGGTCGGGTCGGCCCACTAGCTCCACCCCGCGCCGGAATTCCTCTAGCTCATCGATGCCGAAAGCTCTACGAGGTACTAGCTCCACCCCGCGCCGAAATTCCTCTAGCTCATCGATGCCGAAGAGCTCTACGAGGTACTAGCTCCAACCCGCGCCGGAACTGGGCGCCGGCGGTAAACCGTCAATCTTTCTTACCGCGGGGGAGTCGTAGAGCTTCCTGACCATATAAAATGTCGAAAAAAACAGAGAACGAATAGTTTTTCACCCTGAGCGATTTCAGATCTCTCGATGTAACAGCCGAACGCCCCTCATGCTTCTGGATCGTTTTCTGTGCGCACGAGCTCCGTAGCTCTCCTACAGCCCGAGCTACGTGCGAAAATCGGCAGCATCTCTCAAGATCACTCGAACAATACAAATAGTTTCGCGAATCTAGCTCGAGTATCAGACCGAGTTCAGACCTCTGAATGCAACAAGCGGACGCGCCTGATGTCTCCGAATCGATTCCTGTGATTACCAGCCCTGCAGCCCCCTTACAGCCCGAGTTAAGTGCAGAAAACCGACAGCATCTCTGAAGATGACTCGAACAACGAATAGTTCCGCGGACCTAGCTCGGGCAGACCGAATTCATGAATGCAACAGACGGACGCGACTGATGTCTCCGAATCGATTCGAGTTATTACCAGCCCTGCAGCCCCCTTACAGCTCGAGTTAAGTGCAGAAAACGAACAGCACCTCTCAAGATGACTCGAAGAATACGAATAGTTTTGCGGACCTAGCTCGGGTAGACACCGAGTTCTGAGCTCTGGATTTGGCAGGCGGACGAGCCTGATGTCTCCGAATCGGTTCCTGTGAGCACCAGCCCTGTAGCCCCCCATCAGCCGAGTTGGGTGCAGGAAACTAACAGCACCTCTTAAGATGACTCGAACAATACGAATAGGTTTCGCAAACCAAGCTCGGGCAGCAGACCGAGTTCAGACCTCTAGACTGGAACAGACGAACGCGCCTGATGATTCGCAATCGATTTCTATGAGAATAAACTCTGTTGCTGCCCTACAGCTCGAGTTAAGTAAAAATACCGACAACGCGTATCAAGATGACTCGAAACAGCCGATCCCACCGCGACGCTTTTTCGCAGAAATATTTACCCGATCGAGCTGAGATTAAGAAGACGAGCGGGAATAAGACGAAAATGGTCAGAAATAATACTAGAGCTCAAACGAATTGTTGAATTTCGACAAGAAAACTTTCAACCGACCAAAAGTCAGCAAAAGGTCCGTCGAGATGTTTCTTGCCAACTAGCTCTCCAGCGCGCCGGAAATTGGTAGCGTCCAAAACTGGAACCGGCGGTAAACCGTCAACCTGGTTTTTTGCGGGCTTTGCGGTGGGGTCCTCCAGCACATGCAAGCAGCGGTGCTCCCCGCGGCCACCAGGCGCAAGTGGCTCTACCGAGCGTGTGAGACGCTATCTATAACAGACGCAATCTGCGAGATTGCGTGAATTAGCTTCGAGGCGGCCGTTAACTCACAGACCGTCACGGTTGACTCCCTATCGAGGCCAAACGCCTCCTCGGCAATCACGTGACACTGTATAGCATTTTTATGTTCTACAAAAGCCTGCAGCCACCAGCCTCCCCCAGCCCCAATATCCGAGGTGCCTCCGTCGAAGTAACCCCTCAATCCTAAAACTTTCGAAGTATATAAAGGGGCAAGATACTCGTTTCTCTTCGATGTGTGTGGGCAAGCTCTGCAAGCCCACGTGAGTTCATCAGCATAACTGTTACCCTCCCTATAAAGATGTTTGATTGGGTCAGCCCCCGCACACGCAGTTCTCAAACAGGTGTCCGTTATAGCATCCAGAGTGTTTTGTGCCGCCTCCAAGGTGTTATTATAGCCCATGTTCGTGCACCTCCAGTGCCCTCTTATCCATTGGACCACACACAAGCTGTCACCCAGTATTTCAAATGGAATCTTATCCGACGCATAGTCAAAGATATCCTCATTTTCAAAGTTATGAGCAATGCGACGCGCAATCCTATCATTATTAACTTTCGTCTCCTCCTCCTCCGTACGGGCAACCGAAACTCTAGGTTTGGCCAGATAGTCAAGAATGGCGGGCAGGTGCAATCTTTTGATCAACTTCTCAACGAAAATCGACCAATCTTCTTTCCCAAACATCATAGTCTCCCACCACTTAGTATTACCATTTTGATCCGCAATGAAGACATCTTCCCATTTTCTCCAACCGACATATTTAGTACCACCACGCCATCCAAGAAGAGCAGCCTGAGAATCCCTCGAGCGTGCAGCGAACGCGCGACGATGAGCGGCCCAGTCACCTGACGCATGCATCATGCCCAACCGCGCCTGAGAGTAGGCGTTGAGTTTGAAGACATTCACGTTTGCGCCAGAGGGTCGTGCCTCTCGCGGCTCACTATCATGATTAGAAGAGGGGGGGTCCCGTGGTCGCTTACTTCCCTGTGGGGCAGCAGACAGACTATCGGCGGAAGCGATGGGGTCATCATTCACCTGAGCAATACACCGTCTCTTTTGACTGCCCCTCGGCGAACATATTTCATCCCGATCTCTTTTGTCGCATGGGCGCTGGGGCTGTCTGACACGCTTGGCGAGCTCCTCCTGGCTCGCAGTGAGACTCGGGCCAGGGCACCGCTTCTCTCCCCTGGCGGCCAGACGGGTCTCCACAATCTGCCTGCGACGATTCTTGGCCGCGGGCGCGGGTTCGCTCTCGCCGTCGACTGGGGGGGCTGTGGCCACAGGACTGACAGCGCCTTGGGCTTCGCGCTGGCTGCTCCTTTCTTCCAGGAGCCTGGCGCACTCAAACAGATGCGCCACCTGCAGCGGATCACTCAAAGGAACTCTTATTCTGGACGCAGACGACACACGACCAGAAGAACAATGAGCATCCTTTTTGTTCGGCTCCAAAGAAACTCTTATACTGGACGCAGACGACACACGACCAGGAGAACGTTGACAATCTTTTTTGTGCTCCGTCAGTCCCCCACGGCTACCAAACATAGCCGCAGGTCTCTGGGGCTCAGGCGAAACACTCTGAGGCAAAGCACGAGGCGGACAATGAGAATGAATGAAGTGTGTACTGTGCGTGTGCAGCGTAGCTGTCGGAATATAACAAGGCAACTGATCGAAAGAACTTCCTCTATCAGCCTGCGGCACAGAAGACATCGAACGAAGGTGTGTATGCTCTCCACTGTTCGTGTGCAGCGTAGCTGTCTGAATATAACTGGGCAACGCGTCGAAAGAACGGTCATCAACCTGCGGCACAGGCAACAAAGAATGGACATGTGTTGTATCATCACTGTGAGTGTGCAGCGTAGCTGTCTGAATAAAGCTGGGCGCGGACTCCAAAGAACGTTGGCCAGACAACTGAGGCACAGGCAAAGACGAATGGACATGTGTGTGAGCCTGACTGTCCGATCAACATGTACTCTGTCCGTGTGCAGCGCAGCTGTCGGGATATTTTGACACGCAAAGCCTCTGGCAAAGCAAGCGATATCTTTCGCCCAGAGCCAGTTCTTGCGAATGAAGAGTTCCACCGCCGACTGAAATCCAAGGTTGGCGAACTGGTCGCGAGCATACTTGAACCTCCTCTTTTGGTAGACCGTCCAATCTTCAGTCACTCCTTTCCTCCTTCCTCCGATGATAGCTAATAGCTTTCCTTCCCAGGAGAATATTTTTTGTGCCGTGATGTTGTCAATCGTCATCCCCTCAATTGCGAAAAGTAGCTTACTCTGGATACGGAGTCGGTATCGCTGGAATCGTCTCTCAATCGGGATGCGATGACTTCTATAATATTCGATGTCGGCAAAGAAGGCACCACGGGCACGATCCAAGTTGAACTGCAGATCGCTATGCTGTGTCCAATATCTGTCCAACCTGTAACCCAGGATGTCCAAAGTGTTAACGCATTCAAGTTTATACGTGTGGGTCTGGATATGAAGGACTACATCATTCGAGCCATTGACGCCAAAGGGGATGAGCTTGAGAGAGGATGGTTTCCAATTGAGGCCGGCCTGGAGCAGAGGGAGAGTGAGCTCAGTCACCATGGTCCTGAGCTGCCGTTCATCTCTAGCGTACAGCAACAAATTGTCCGCCCAGAGGGCATGTGAAATCGTCGATCTAGTGGGCATGGGAACGGGGGACTCGACTACATAACCCAGATCACGCCCTGGCCAGGTCCCGACGATATCATTCCACAAGGCCACACTCACCACTTTGAATATGAATGGTCCGTCCACCCCGCCCATCCTGATACTCCGATCCCAACCAATCCAATCCAAATTCTGGGTCCCTTCGAAGGTGGCTTTACACGTGTTTTCGGTCATAGGACAAAGAAGGGCATAAATCAAAGCGGGGTCAAAACCAAGCTTCTCCATACTTTGTAACGCTAGCTTGATAGTAACGTGGTCAAACGCCTGGAGTACATCGAGGCTGGCCAGATAGAGCTTCTCCCCTTTTCCCCATTGTGCAGCATGTTGGCAAAGATGTTTGGTAAACGATGTGACCTCAGAAACCTTCCTGAACTGCACAAACCCATACATGTTAAGAGAGTGTTTGATATTCACCAGATGTTGTTCCCCTTTAATGACTAGGACATGGTTGTACCACTTCTGGACCAGGCTCATGAGGCAGATCGCCCTAGTCTCTGAAAGCTCCTGAATGGACGGCGCCTTCGGGATGAGAGTTACCAGAAACCTCTTCCAATCCGAGGGGACCTGTTGACGACGATTGGCGATCAGGCTGAAATGATGTCGGATTGTCTTGAGGCTGGCAAAGGGGATGAGCTGCAGCATCTCCCGTGTCACTTGGTCAGGTCCAGCCGCCCCACTCTTGAGGCGAGCCCTCGCTCGCAAGATGTCATGCATGGTGATGCTCACGCACTGGGACTGGTTGAGCTTCGATGCCAGACCTTCCAGAATCGACTGCACCTCCCTCCTCGCCCCGTAGTCCTCCACCCTGTCTTTCAAGTACCTCCCAATTTCCACCTGTTTGGCCTCGACATCGTAAGTAAGTTCCCACTCCCCCGTCATCTTTTTGACTTTAAGTGCCTGTGCTTGTGTACGTAATTTACGCTGTTCAACTTTGTGTTTGTATTCGAGCATGTCGGCATCATATTGTTTTCGCAGTGGTTTGATCAATCTCCGAAGACTCCTTACTTCATTCTGGCATCGAAGTTCTCTGGGCCAAAGAGCACGCCGTAACAGCCGTTCGAGCGTCCAAAGACGTTCCGGCCTCACAGGTGCACGAAGTGCGGCCACCTGGCGGCCAGGGATACTTGCCGCCGTATCTGCGATGATCTGGCTGAGTGTGCCCCTGCCCTGCCTCCTCTGCTCGCCCTCCTCCTCCTTCACGGGTCTCACGTCCCTTTTGATGTCCTCCTCCTCCTCCTCTTCAACCAAAGACTGTAATGGGCGATACCGAGAGCCTGCATCTTGAAACTGCCGTGACAGGGCACGGTCGAAGCTGGCGGCAGCCGCAGCAGGGTCCACGGGTTCCCATTGATGCAAGGCAGCTCGCTTCCTATTCTTGCAGCGTCGCCGCCTTCCCACAGCAACCGCAAGATGTACTAGTTTGTGGTCGCTGATCTCCTGGATTGTGGCCGATCTCCCTGGGGCCCGAATCCACTCAGCAGTAGTCCCCGAGTCGAATTGATCAGAAGCACTGATGCCTATATAGTCGAGCACCGCCTCCCCTCGGGGTGCTGCCCTACCTCGCCAAGTCGCACAGCGAGGGCCAAACGCGTTTGCCAGTCGTAAACGATGCACACTGCAAAATTCTGTCAATAGGAACCTCATCTCCTCCAATTGTTTCTTCCTCACACCCTCCCTTCCTCCTCTGAATAGTACCTCCACCTCTTCCTTCACTCCCATACCAGTGATAGCACGGCCGTTGGCGATAATATTGGGAGCCATCTCAACGTTGGCATCCGTAAACAAGATAAGCATGTCTGGCTGCTCGGGGTGACGTCTGCGATACTCTCTGATCCTCCTCTTCACCTCCTCCAACACTTGACTGAATTCCCTCACCTCCTCATCCTTATCATCTGCATATGGCAAATACAAGCAAACAATAGCGGCTGGCCTGAACCATGCAATGACGAACCTTGGTCCGCGCTCAATGTCCCGTAGCAGAGCCTTCCATGGGCCCTTCCACAAAATAGCTGCTTTCTTACACGAAGAGCGTTCCATGTGCCACCCATCCCCAGCAAGAATCTTTCGACTGTCCGTGAAAAACTGTGCCTCCTGGAGTCCCAACAAGAAAATGCCTCTGTCGTTGGCAGCATCCAGGATAGCTTTGGAAAACTGTGGGCCTCTTTTCTCGATATTCCATGTGCCCACTCTGGCAATCCACTCATGTCATTCAGCCCTCAGATCAGCCTGGAGCTGTGCCGTATTGATGGCAGGGTCCAAGACGGCCAGAGCGGGCAGGATCTCATAGTTCGTTGCTGGGTTAAAAACAGCGATGACCTTGCCATTTGTGGTGTCGTTGGGGAGCTTGCCCCAGAAGTGCGTCGTAGGTGGTCCGAGCTCCGCTCGAACAATAATTCCCAGGGCCGCATTGACATGGCGCCTGAAGATGTTCTGAAACTTACCTGCGCAATTAACATGTGGTTGTTTGTGTGGGGCCGCCTCAACAATGACTTTGATACTACCCTGTGCCTCAGTAGCCTGTCTGGCCACCTCAGTCAGTGTTTTACTGGTTCCACTGTGCACTGCCGCGAGGAGTCTTTGGCGCATATCCCACAATATTCTGGAGTCGGTCCCCATGGTGAAAAAGATTCTGATGCGACTGTATCCGAATGTGCGACCATCATTTTCTTCTTGAGTACGTGGTGTGTCAATCCTGCCTTCCGCCGAAGTGCTGGCGACGATCGGAGAAAGAACAATCTCATTGAGGATATCATTTACCTGTGATTGTGTCAGCATCTGGCGGCCTCGTTGCTCATAGTTTTTCCAGTCCGTCACCCAGCCCTTGATTTCAATGAAAGACGGGTTCCAGGTCGCACGAGTAAAGGCCCCAGACATCCGAGAAGACACCCCATTGCTGGACCCTGACTCCGATCTAGTTTGAAGCGTGTTGAATTATGTTCTTAGTGCTGACAAGGATGCTGCATTATCAGTAATCTCGCGTCTCATTGAGGCAATTGACGCCGTGTGCGTCGCCAGTGTCGCCTCCATGGGGGCAAGGCGTGCAGTGAGGGTCTCGTTCAGCTGTATCCTCTGGGCATCAATCATCGCACTCTGAGCGCCAGCCCACCAAGCAGGGGGCTTGTCATCCGTTCTGTCACCACTGCGGCTCCTCTGGTCCCCACCTCTTCGCCTGCTGTCGACCAGGCCCGAGACAGGTGGCTGTGCCCGCTGGGGGCCGAAGGGTCCAGCCGCTGTGTTCTCCTCCATCCTGAGATCTGGGAAATCAAGGGAAGATAGAGCACTGTCTCCGTCGATACTGTGGAACTCACCTACAGCTGATTCTGATAGCACACTGGGGGGTAGCTTTCTACTCTCCCACGAGGGACTTCTCTGAGTATTCCACGCCGTCTTTGCAAATGAAAAGAAAGGATGTGTACTCCGACAATCAAGGACTGATAGTGTCCTCCAGCAAACTCGACCTCCAAAGAGTGTGTACGGTACTCAGGCAAAAGACACTCTGCAGCACGCGTACGGGAATCTGAATCAAACAAAGAATGAGTGTGTACGGTACTCAGGCAAAATACACTCTGCAGTAGCGCGTACGGTAATGGGAACCAAGGAAAACAGCACGGCACAATGCCGCTCGAGACGAGGGCCCAGCGGGAGCCCCCGGCCGCCAGACCCCTGAGGGAGGCAACCTGGTTACCGCCAGGAACCTCGTAGAGCTCTTTTCAAGCACAGCGATCGTCGGAACACATGGAGAAAGCTTCTAGAGCAAGAAACAAAAAACTCGAAAATTAACTTTTCTGCTTTTATTTAACGTCGGTTCCCCCAAGTGTTTTGATAGTAATACTGAACCTACAGACCTGAAAATTTTACTGGCAGACGCAGCATAACCCACTACAGGTGCGAAAAATCTGCTTTCTCAGAATAGTTGGTCAAATATCTTTCGAATATTCGCAAAACCACCCAAAAGTTAACACTTTGTCCTTTCTGGCCGGGTCGACCAACTGGGCGCCGGCGGTAAACCGTCAACCTTTCTTACCGCCGGGGGACTCGTAGAGCTTCCTGACAATATATAATGTCTAAAAAAATTGCAGAGAACGAATAGTTTTTCAGCCCAAGCGATTTCAGACCTCTCGATGCAACAGCCGAACGCCCCCCGATGCTTCTGGATTGTCTTCTGTACGAGCTCTGTAGCTCTCCTACAGCCCGAGTTACGTGCGTCAATCGACAGCACCTCTCAAGATGACTCGAACAAAACGAATAGTTTGGCAAACCCAGCTCGAGTTTCAGACCGAGTTCAGACCTCTGAATGCGACAGGCGGACGCGTCTGATGTCTCCGAATCGATTCCTGTGATTACCAGCCCTGCAGCCCCCCTACAGCCCGAGTTAAGTGCAGAAAGCCGACAGCATCTTTCAGGATCACTCGAACAATACGAATAGTTTCGCGGACCGAGTTCGAGCAGCAGACCGAGTTCCGAGCTCTGGATTCCACAGGCGGACGCGCCTGATGTCTTCAAATCGATTCCTGTGACCACCAGAACTGTAGCCCCCCTACAGCCCGAGTTAAGCAGAAAACCGACAGCACCTCTCAAGATGACTCGAACAATACGAACAGTTTCGCGATTCTGGATCGGGCAGCAGACCGAGTTCAGAGCTCTGGATTCAACAGACAGACGCGACTGATGATTCTGGATCGGTTTCTGTAAGCATCAGCTCTGTAGCTGTCCTATAATTCGAGTTAAGTACAGAAAACCAAGAGCGCCTGTCAAGATGACTCGAATAATACGAATAGGTTTGCGGACCTAGCTCGGCTAGCAGACCGAGTTCAGACCTCTGGTTGCAGCAGCCGAACGCGCCTGATCTTTCTGAATCGATAAGATGGCTTACCAGCTCTGTAGCTGTCCTATATCTCGAGTTAAGTTCAATATACCGACAGCGCGTATCAAGATGACTCGAAACGGCCGATCCCGCCGCAGTGCTTTTTGGCAGTAAAAAGTACCTGATCGAGCTGAGATCAAGATGGCGAGCGAGAATAGGATCGAATATCACAGGAAAAAAATAGAGCTCTAACGAATGGTTGAATTTCGAGAACAAAATTTTCAACCTACCAAAAGTCACCAAAAGGTCCGTCGAGATTTTTCTTGCCAACTAGCTCTCCAGCACCCCGGAATTACTGGGAACAGGCGGTAAACCGTCAACCAGAATTGCGCCGGAGCCCTTGTAGAGCTCTTTTCTTACACGGCGCTCCTCGGTAAGCATGAAGAAAGCGTCTAGAGCAAGACCTGAGAAACTCGAACAATCACGTTTTTCTGTTTTTAAGGTAGGTTCCCCCAAAGTGTTTTGATAGTATCACTGAAGCTACAAACCTGGGAATTTTACTGGCAGACGCGCCTTAACCCACTACAGGTGCGAAAAATCTGCTTTCTCAAAATGAACGGTCAAATATCTTTCGAATAATCGCAAAACCACCCCAAAAGAAAACACTTTGTCCTTTCTGGCCAGGTCGACCAACTCGGCGCCGGCGGTAAAACATCAACCTTTCTTACCGCCGGGGGACTCGTAGAGCTTCCTGACAATATATAATGTCAAACAAAATTGCAGAGAACGAATAGTTTTTCAGCCCAAGCGATTTCAGACCTCTCGATGCAACAGCCGAACGCCCCCGATCCTTCTGGATTCTCTTCTGTACGAGCTCTCTAGCTCTCCTACAGCCCCAGTTACTGCGTAAATCGACAGTAACCCGAGTATCAGACCAAATTCAAGCCTCTGAATGCGACAGCCGGACGCGTCTGATGTCTCCGAATTGATTCCTGTGATTACCAGCCCTGCAGCCCCCCTACAGCCCGAGTTAAGTGCAGAAAACCGACAGCATCTCTCAAGATGACTCTAAGAATACGAGTAGCTTCGCGATTCTAGAGCGCAGCAAACCGAGTTCAGAGCTCTGGATTCGAAAGACAAACGCGACTGAAGACTATGAATCGGTTTCTGTAAGTGTCAGCTCTGTAGCTGTAATATAGCTCGAGTTGATTACAGAAAATCGAGAGCGCCTGTCAAGATGACTACAATAAAAGGTTTGCGCACCGAGCTCGGCTAGCAGACTGAGTTCAGAACCTCTGGATCCAACAAACGAACGCGCCTGATCATTCTGAATCGATGAGGTGTGCTTATCAGCTCTGTAGCTGTCCTCTATCTTGAGTTAAGTCCAATATACCGAGAGCGCGTATCAAGATGGCTCGAAATGGCCGATCCCACCGCAGTGCTTTTTAGCAGTAAAAGGTACCCGATCGAGCTCAGACTGAGAAACGGCGGTAAACCGTCAACCTGGTTACCGCCGGGAACCTCGTAGAGCTCTTTTCTTGCACAGCAGTCGTCGGAACACATCAAGAAAGCCTCTGGAGCGAGAAACGAAAAACTCGAAAAATCACGTTTTTCTGTTTTTATCAAACGTCGGTTCCTCCAAGTGTTTTGAAAGTAATACTGCACCTATGGGCCTGGAAATTTTACTGGCAGACGCGCCATAACCCACTACAGGTGCGAAAAATCGGCGAGCGGGAATAAGATCGAATATCACGGAAAAAATTATAGAGCTCTAACGAATTGAAGAATTTCGAGAACAAAAGCTTTAACCGACCAAAAGTCAGCAAAAGCTCCGTCGAGATTTTTCTTGCCAACTAGCTCTCCAGCGCCCCGGAACTGGGTAGCGTCCAAATACCGGAGAGCAAACTGGCGCCGGCGGTGAACCGTCAACCTGGTCACCGCCGGAAACCTCGTAGAGCTCCTTTCGCGCGTAAGAGTGCTCAGAGTCGAAAGAGAGAGCTTCTGGAAGCATTTCTCGAAAAAAGGGAAAATTGTGTTTTCTTTTCGCGTCAACATGAAGATGGTTCCTCCAACTGTTTTGATAATAAAAGCGCGCCTACAGAGCTCATACTCAGACAGAGAGGCCCTCATATTCGTTTACAGGTGCAAAAAATTGCTTTCTGAAAATGATTTGTCAAATATCTGTCAAAACTGGCGCGCGGTGAACCGTCAACCTGGTTTTTTGGTTTTCGCACCGTTCGTCCAGCAGAGTCAGCTGGCGGTGAGGATCTGTCGTGCCAAATGCACAACAGCGCTTGAGAGCGCCTCAGCAGCACTGAGCTCGGCGTCGGTTATCGTAGCACCTTCCCCAAGGCACCACGCGGCTTCGCACACGTCCCTCCAAACGAGGGGAGTATTGGAGGGCACAGAATAAGGAGAGGAGGAAGGAAGAGGGGAATAAGGAGTACTCTTATTACCCGATCTGAAGCCAGAACCCGCATCCCGTCCCTTTGCTGCACACTCCCCCGTCGAAGGCACCACGACAGGCGATAGGTTGAAGATAGCTTTCAAAATCGAATCTGCATTCTTACTCATTGTAGAAGCAATGGCCCTCGCGGGCCAGGTGTGTAAGCTCGTCAGCCCGTGTGTTATCCTCCCTATTTTCATGTTTGTACAGATCTCTCCCCAGCCCTGAACATCTAATCCCAAACTCATGTGCGGTTCGTTCCATAACGTCAATACAATGATCAATACGGCGTTGATATTGTTTGTTGTGACACCGCCATCGTCCCGTCAACCATGAGTGTACTAACATGCTGTCCCCTTTCATTTCAACTGCAAACCCAGGGCTGATGATGTCCCAAACGTTTGTCTTTCATTGATCGTAGCCAAACGCTTGGCCATTTTCACGGCCTCTTTTTCACTTTGTGCAAGCCCATCCTGTCCAATCCCCTCTGGCGGCGTACTCTGGATAGCGATCCCTTTCCAATTCTGAACAAAATACTCAAAGATCTTTGTTTTGTTATATGTGCATAATATATTCTGCCACATGTCGAGGAAAGCTCTGTATGATGGAACCACAACCTGCCACCACATAGTGCCGTATGATAATATATGGATACTGCCAGCTCCTCTGACCCACGCTCTCTGGTCCACTGCGTATTCTCTTGCCCGATGATGCCTGCGTGCGATTTGCATGCAAACGAAGACACTCACTCAAAGTATCCCTGCGCGTAGTCCATTCAACATTATACATCAGAAGGCCTCTGCGAGAATCAACATATGCACGATTATCCTGAGATTGGGCCATACTACAAGCAGTAGGCGGGGAGACGGAAGGCTCAGAAGCAAGCACAGAGGTCGCCGTCAGACTCCCCGATACTGTACCACCAAATCCTAGCCTCAATCCTGAGAGCCTGCGTCTTTTGAGATTCTGTCTGTTGATGTCCGTTCGCTGAGTGTTGATATGTTGAGCCAAGTTTTGAGAGATAGCCTCCAGTCTGTGTGTCAAAGAATCGGCATCTTGTGCAATATGTGTCATATTCTGCTCCACAGGTTGTAATGATTGCCCCTCAAATCGGACTCTTTTCTGTGAAGGCTCGCCCACGTCATCTGCCCTCGGTGTCGCCACGTCCGCGGCAGGAGTACACCGTGCACGTGGGTCAGCAAGAATATAATTGCGAACACTCAGCATCATCGTCCAGCTCTTCCATGCAATCATCTGCACGGCCGAAGGGAAGCACCCGCTGGCAAAGTGTGAGCGTACCTTGTGGAGCATCTGGGGTCTCCAGACACCCCATGTGACGTCGGACGGCTTGCGTCGGCACCACATACGCAACAAGCACATGCCTTCAAAAACATAAATAGCACGGACAGCCTCGGCATCTAGCGTGATGACTTCCCCTGCACACAGGAGCCTCGACTGAACCTGATACTGATATCGTCGATATTTGTGCTTCAGCTCGTAGAGCTCCTTGCACGCGTAAGAATCCTCAGATTCAAGGCAGACCGCTTCTCACAGCATTTCTAGAAGGAGATCATGTTTGCATTTCTCGGTGTTAACGTGACGTCGGTCCCTCCAAATGTTTGAATCGTAAGACTGTCTCGAAAGAGCTGAGCTGCTCGAAGAATGAAGTTAAGATACTAATGCTCGGAGTAAAAATCTGCTTTCTAAAAATGAATTGTCAAATATCTTTCAAATATTCGCAAAACTGACCCAATGTTATCACATCTTCTTTTCTCCCCGGGTCGACCAACTAGCTCCACCCCGCGCCGGAATTCCTCTAGCTCATCGATAACGAAGAGCTCTACGAGGTTAATTGCAAAACCACCCAAAAGTCACCACTTTGTCCTTTCTGGCCAGATCGACCAACTAGCTCCATCCCGCGCCGGAATTCCTCTAGCTCATCGATAATGAAGAGCTCTACGAGGTAAGAGCACACACACCGGAAAGCCTTCCTGGCAAGCCCACAGAAGCTTTCGGGAAGCCCTGCTGGGGCTCTGGGGGCCCCCCTGCAGCGCTTCGAAGAGCTGCCAAGATCGCTTCCACGCGTGCCTGCACGCGTGCAGGCACGCGCTGGCGCTTGCCGGAAGCTCTCCCGGATCCGCTGCCGGGACGGGCGAGTTGCTGCGAGGATCGTGGAGCGGCGGAGATGGGCTGCTGGCGGGCACCACCACTGTACCTCGTAGAGCTCTTCGGCAGCGATGAGCTAAAGGAATTCCGGCGCGGGGTGGAGCTAGTTGGTCGACCCGGCCCGGGCGGACAAATTTATGACTTTTGGTCGGTTTTGCGAAAACTGGGCGCCGGCGGTAAACCGTCAACCTTTGTTACCGCCGGGGGACTCGTAGAGCTTCCTGAGAACATGTAATGTCGAAAAAAAAACACAGAACAAATAGTTGTTCAGCCCAAGCAATTTCAGACCTCTCGGATGCAACAGCCGAACGCCCCCGATGCTTCTGGATTGTCTTCTGTACGAGCTCTGTAGCTCTCCTACAGCCCGAGTTACGTGCGTAAATCGACAGCACCTCTCAAGATGACTCGAACAATACGGATAGTTTGGCAAACCTAGCTCGAGTATCAGACCGAGTTCAGACCTCTGCATACGCGTCTGATGTCTCTGAATCGATTCCTGTGATTACCAGCCCTGCAGCCCCCCCTACAAACCGAGCTAAGTGCAGGAAACCCACAGCACCTCTCAGGATGACTCGAACAATACGAATAGTTTCGCGGACCTAGTTCGGGCAGCAGACAGAGTTCAGAGCTCTGGATTCGACAGGCGGACGCGCCTGATGTCTCCGAATCGATTCCAGTGATTACCAGCCATGCAGCCCCCCTACAGCCCGAGTTAAGTGCAGAGAACCGACAGCATCTCTCAAGATGACTCGAACAATACGAATAGTTTCGCGATTCTTGATCGGGCAGCAGACCGAGTTCAGAGCTCTGGATTCAACAGACAACGGCCACTGATGATTCTGAATCAGATTCTGTACGCATCAGCTCTGTAGCTGTCCTGTAGCTCGAGTTAAGTACAGAAAACCGAGAGCGTCTGTCAAGATGACTCGAATAATACGAATAGGTTTGCGGACCTAGCTCGGCTAGCAGACCGAGTTCAGACCTCTGGGTTCAACAGGCGAACGCGCCTGATCATTCTGAATCGATTAGCTGTGCTTACCAGCTCTGTAGCTGTCCTGAAGCTCGAGCTATCTTGAGAAAACCGACAGCGCGTGACAAGATGACTCGAAACGGCCGATCCCGCCAGTGTGCTTTTTGGCAGTAAAAAGTACCCGATCGAGCTGAGATCAAGATGGCGAGCGGGAATAAGATCGAATATCACGAGAAAAAATTCTAGAGCTCAAACGAATTGAGGAATTTCGAGAACAAAATTTTCAACCGACCAAAAGTCACCAAAAGGTCCGTCGAGATTTTCCTTGCCAACTAGCTCTCCAGCGCCCCGGAATTACTCTTAAGCTTCCAGCAATAGCTTGCTAAGGGAAGCTCTACCAGTTATTTGAAAGATATTTAACCATTTATTTTGAGAAAGCAGATTTTTGCGCGTCGCATTGGCATATAAACTCTTCTCTGACAGCAGCTCAGCTCTCCCGATGTATTTTCTTGAGAGCTGACTTCCGGGAACTGAACAAATATGAACATCGAAAAAATCGAAAATCAAGATTTTCGAAAAATCTGTATTTCATGCCTCTATTTCGATTCTCAGCACTGGGCGCCGGCGGTAAACCGTCAACCTTTCTTACCGCCGGGGGACTCGTAGAGCTTCCAGACAATTTATAATGTTGAAAAAATACAGAGAACGAATAGTTTTTCAGCCCAAGCGATTTCAAACCTCTCGATGCAACAGCCGAACGCCCCCGATGCTTCTGGATTGTCTTCTTTGCGAGCTCTGTAGCTCTCCTAGAGCCCGGGTTACATGCGAAAATCGACAGCACCTCTCAAGATAACTCGAACAAAACGAATAGTTTGGCAAACCCAGCTCGAGTATCAGACCGAGTTCACACCTCTGAATGCGACAGGCGGACGCGTTTGATGTCTCCGAATCGATTCCTGTGATTAACAGCCCTGCAGTCCTTCTACAGCCCGAGTTAAGTGCAGAAAACCGACAGCACCTCTCAGCATGACTCGAAGAATACAAATAGTTTCGCGGACCTAGTTCGGGCAGCAGACCGAGTTCCGAGCTATGGATTCGACAGGCGCACGTGCCTGATGTCTTCAAATCGAGTCCTGTGACCACCAGCACTCGAGCCCCCCTACAGCCCGAGGTAAGTACAGAAAACCGAGAGCACCTCTCAAGATGACTCGAACAATACGAATAGTTTCGCGATTCTAGATCGGGCAGCAGACCGAGTTCAGAGCTCTGGATTCGACAGATAAACGCGACTGATGATTCTGAATCGGTTTATGTTCGCATCAGCTCTGTAGCTGTCCTATAGCTCGAGTAAGGTACAGAAAACCGAGACCGCCTGTCAAGATAACTCGAATAATACAAATAGGTTTTCAGACCTAGCTCGGCTAGCAGACCGAGTTCAGATCTCTAGATGCAACAGACGAACGCGCCTGATCATTCTGAATCGATAAGCTGTGCTTACCAGCTCTGCAGCTAGAAGACCGAGAGCACTTCTCAAGCTGACTCGAACAACACGAATGGTTTCGCGATTCTAGATCGGGCAGCAGACCAAGTTCAGAGCTCTGGATTGAACAGACAGCTGCCGCTGATGATTCTGAATCGGTTTCTGTACGTATCAGATCTGTGGATGTCCTGTAGCTCGAGTTAAGTACAGAAAACCGAGAGCGTCTGTCAAGATGACTCGAATAATACGAATAGGTTTGCGGACCTAGCTCGGCTAGCAGACCGAGTTCAGACTTCTGGATTCAACAGGCGAACGCGCTTGATCATTCTGAATCGATGAGCTGTGCCCAACAGCTCTGTAGCTATGCTAAAGCTCGAGTTATGTTCAGAAAACCGTCATCGCGTGTCAAGATGACTTGAAACGGCCGATCCCGCCTGCCTGCTTTTTGGCAATAAAAGGTACCCGATCGAGCTGAGATCAAGATGGCGAGCGGGAATAAGATCGAATATCATGGGAAAAATACTAGAGCTCAAACGAATTGTTGAATTTCGAGAACAAAATTTTCAAACGACCAAAAGTCAGCAAAAGGTCAGTCGAGATTTTTCTTGCCAACTAGCTCTCCAGCGCCCCGGAATTACACGTAAGCTTCCAGCAATAACTTGCTTTGGGAAGCCCTACGAGTTACTCTTATTAGTGCACGGAGCTCTGCGCGGTTCCCGGCGGTGACTAGGTTGACGGTTCACCGCCGGCGCCAGTCCGGCTTCTACTCTAAAACCTTCTAGCTCTCCGAGAGCTCTCCGGGAATTACTCTTAGAATTCAGCAATAACTTGCTAAGGGAAGCTCTACCAGTGACTGGCGCCGGCGGTGAACCGTCAACCTGGTCACCGCCGGGAATCTCGTCGAGCTCCTAGCACGCGTAAGAGTGCTCAGAATAAAAAGAGAGGGCTTCTCGAAGCATTTCTCGAAAAAGAGAAAACATGATTTTTTCATGTCGACATAAAGTTGGTTTCGCCAAGTGTTTTGATAGTAAAAGTGCACCTAGAGAGCTCATATTAGGATGCGGAGACCCTTATAGTCGTCTACAGGTACGAAAAATCTGCGTTCTCAAAACAAATGGTCAAATATCTTTCAAATATTCGCAAAACCACCCAAAAGTTGTCACTTTGTCCGTGGGGGCCGGCTCGACCAACTAGCTCCACCCCGCGCCAGAATTCCTCTTGCTCATCGATGCCAGAGAGCTCTACGGGGTATGATCGTCGAGATTTTTCTTGCCAACTAGCTTTCCAGCGCGCCGGAATTACTCTTAAGCTTCCAGCAATAACTTGCTAAGGGAAGCTCTACGAGTTACTCCGGCGAGCCGAAAGCTTTCCGGCGTGTATTATCTTTGCTCTCTCCTCTCCGGGTAACTCGTAGAGCTTCCCTTAGCAAGTTACTGCTGGAAGCTTAAGTGTAATTCCGGGGCGCTGGAGAGCTAGTTGGCAAGAAAAATCTCAACGGACCTTTTGCTGACTTTTGGTCGGTTGAAAATGTCGTTCTCGAAATTCAACAATTCGTTTGAGCTCTGGTATTTTTTCCCATGATATTCGATCTTGTTTACGCTCGCCATCTTGATCTCAGCTCGATCGGGTACCTCTGACTGCCAAAAAGCAGGCAGGCGGGATCGGCCGTTTCGGGTCATCTTGACACGCGATGACGGTTTTCTGAACATAACTCGAGCTTTAGGACAGCTACAGCGCTGGTGAGCACAGCTAATCGATTCAGAATGATCAGGCGCGTTCGCCTGTTCAACCTAGAGGTCTGAACTCGGTCTGCTAGCCGAGCTAGGTCCGGAAACCTATTCGTATTATTCGGATCATCTTGACAGACGCTCTCGGTTTTCTGTACTTAACTCGAGCTATAGTACAGCTACAGAGATAATACAGAAACCGATTCGGAATCATCAGTCGCATTCGTCTGTTGAATCCAGAGCTCTGGACTCGGTCTGCTGCTCGATCTAGAATCGCGAAACTATTCGTATTGTTTGAGTGCTCTAGGTTTTCTGCGATCAACTCGGGCTGGGGGGTGGCTACAGTACTGCTGGTCACAGGAATCGATTTGAAGACATCAAGCGTCCGCCTGTCGAATCCAGAGCTCGGCACTCGGTCTGCTGCCCGAACTAGTCCGCGAAACGATTGTATTGTTCGAGTCATCCTGAGAGGTGCTGTCGGTTTTCTGCACTTAACTCGGGCTGCAGATGGGCTACAGGGCTGGTGATCACAGGAGCGGCGGTAACCTGGTTGACGGTTTACCGCCGGCTCCCAGTGTGAAAATAATGCAGAGAACGAATAGTTTTCAGCCCAAGCGATTTCAGACCTCTCGATGCAACAGCCGAGCGCCCCCGAACGCCCCCATGCTTTACGAGCTCTGTAGCTCTCCTACAGCCCGAGTTACGTGCGTAAATCGACGGCACCTCTCAAGATGACTCTAACAAAACGAATAGTTTGGCAACCCAGCTCGAGTATCAAACCGAGTTCAGACCTCTGAATGCGACAGGCGGACGCGTCTGATGTCTGCGAATCGAGCCTCGTATAGCTCTTTTCTCGCACGACGCTGCTTAGAACACGTGGCAGGAGCTTTTCTGATACGCGAACTGAAAACTCGAAAAAGTAAGTTTTCTAGTTGTCACCGAACGACGGTTCCGCCAAGTGTTTTGATAGTAATACTGCAGCTACGGACCTGAGAATTCATTGGTAGACGCGACAAAACCCACTACAGGTGCGAAAAATACCGCTTCTTGAAACGAATGTTCAAATCTCTCACAAAGTTCGTCCAACCGACCCGAAGTTCGCACATTGTCCGTCGGGGCTGGGTCGGCAAACTAGCTCCGCCCCGCGCCCGAACTGGACGCCGGCGGTAAACCGTCAACCTTTGTTACCGCCGGGGGACTCGTAGAGCTTCCTGACCATACATAATTTCAAAAAGTTGTGAGAACGGATAGTTTTTCAACCCCAGCGATTTCAGACCTCTCGATGCAACAGTCGAACGCCTCTGATACTTCTGGATCGTTTTCTGTGCGTACCAGCTCGTAGCTCTCCTACAGCCCGAGTTCAACGCAGAAAAGGGACGAAATCTGCCAAGGTAACTTAAAGAATGCGGATAGTTTTGCGAACCTAGCCCGAGTGGCAAACCCAGTTCAGACCTCTGGATGCAACAGACGAAAGCGCAGAATGATTTCGAATCAGTTTCTGTGCGCATCAGCTCTGTAGCTCTCCTACAGCCCGAGTTATGTGCGAAAATCGACAGCACCTGTCAAGATGACTCGAACAATACGAATGGGTTTGCGAACCTAGTTCGAGTTGCAAACCAAGTTCAGACCTCTGAATGCGACAGGCGGACGCGCCTGATGTCGATTCCTGTGATTATGCCCCCTGTAGCCCCCCTACGGACCGAGTTAAGAGCAGAAAACCGACAGCACCTCCCAAGATGACTCGCACAACACGAATAGTTTCGCGAACCTAGCTCGAGTAGCAGACCGAGTTCAGACCTCTGAATGCGAGAAGCGGACGCGCCCAATGTCTCGGAATCCTTTCCGTGATTATGAGCCCTGTAGCCCCCCAACAGCCCGAGTCAAGTGCAGAAAACCGACAGCACCTCTCAAGACAACTAGAACAGTACAAATAGTCCGCGGACCTTGCTCGGGCAGCAGACCGAGTTCAGAGCTCTGAATTCAACAGACAAACGCGCCCGATGATTCTGAATCGGTTTCTGTAAGTATCAGATATGTGGATGTCCTGTAGCTCGAGTTAAGTACAGAAAACCGAGAGCGTCTGTCAAGATGACTCGAATAATACAAACAGGTTTGCGGACCTAGCTCAGCTAGCAGACCGAGTTCAGACCTCTGGATGCGACAGACGAACGCGCCTGATCATTCTGAATCGATTAGGTGTGCTTACCAGCTCTCTAGCTGTCCTCTATCTTGAATTAAATACAAAATACCGACAACGCGTATCAAGATGACTCGAAACGGCCGATCCCGCCACAGTGCTTTTCGATAGTAATATTCACCCGATCGAGCTGAGATCAAGATGGCGAGCGCGAATAAGATCGAATATCACGGGAAAAAATACTAGAGCTCGAACGAATGTTCAAAATTTGAGAACATAATTTTCAACTGAGCAAAAGTCAGCAAAAGTTCCGTTGAGATTTTTCGAGCCAACTAGCCCGCCAGTGCGTCCGAACTGGGAACCGGCGGTAAACCGTCAACCAGGTTACCGCCAGGACCCTCGTAGAGCTCTTTTCTCACACCGCGCTCCTCAGAACACATGAAGAAAGCTTCTGGAGCGAGAAACGAAAAACTCGAAAAATCACGTTTTTCTGTTTTTACTCAACGTCGGTTCCCCCAAGTGTTTCGATAGTAATACCGCGCCTACAGACCTGAAAACTTTACTGGCGAACGCGCCATAAACCACTACAGGTGCGAAAAATCTGCCTTATCAAAATGAATTGTCGAATGTCCTTCAATTTTTCGCAAAACCACCCAAAAGTTACCACTGGGCGCCGGCGGTAAGCCGTCAACCTTCCTTACCGCCGGGGGACTCGTAGAGCTTCCTGAGCATATATAATGTCGAAAAAATACAGAGAACGAATAGTTTTTGAGCCTAAAGGATTTCACACCTCTCGATGCAACAGCCAAACGCCCTTCATGCTTCTGGATCGTTTTCTGTGCGCACGAGCTCCGCAGCTCTCCTAAAGCGCGAGTTACGCGCGAAAATCGACAGCACCTCTCAAGATCACTCGAACAATACAAATAGGTTCGCGAATCTAGCTCGAGTATCAGACCGAGTTCAGACATCTGAATGCAACAGGCGGACGCGCCTGATGTCTCCCGAGATTCCTGTAATTACCAGCCCTGCCGCCCCCTTACAGCCCGAGTTATGTGCAGAAAATCGATAGCACCCCTGAAGATGACTCGAACACTACGAATAGTTTCGCGGATCTAGCTCGGGCAGCAGGCCGAGTTCAGGGCTCCGAATGCGACAGGTGGACGCGACTGATGTCTCTGAATCGATTCCAGTGATTACCAGCCCGGCAGCCCCCTTATAGCTTGAGTTAAGTGCAGAAAACCGACAGCACCCCTCAGGATGACTCGAACAATACGACTAGTTTCGCGGACAGACCGAGTTCCGAGCTCTGGATTCGACAGGCGGACGCGCCTGATCTCTCCGAATCGATTCCTGTGATTACCAGCACTGTAGCCTCCCTACAGCCCGAGTTCAGTGCAGAAAACTATCAGCATCTCTCAAGATGACTCGAACAACACGAATAGTTTCGCGAACCTAGCTCGGGCAGCAGACCGATTTTAGACCTCTAGATGGAACAGACGAACGCGCTTGATGATTCGCAATCGATTTCTGAAGAATGACCTCTGTAGCTGTCCTACAGCTCGAGTTAAGTACAAAATACCGACAACGCGTATCAAGATGACTCGAAACAGCCGATCCCGCCGCGATGCTTTTTGCAGTAATATCTACCCGATCAAGCTGAGATCAAGATGGCGAGCGGGAATAAGATCGAATATGGTGGGAAAAAAATACTAGAGCTCTAACGAATGTTCAAATTTTGAGAACAAAATTTTCAACCGACCAAAAGTCAGCAAAAGGTCCGTCGAGATGTTTCTTGCCAACTAGCTCTCCAGCGCTCCGGAATTACTCTTAAGCTTCCAGCAACAACTTGCTGAGGGAAGCTCTACGAGTTACTTTGTCCTTTCTGGCCGGGTCGGTCAACTAGCTCCACCCCGCGCCGGACTTCCTCTAGCTCGTCGATGCCGAAGAGCTCTACGGGGTATTACTCTTAAGCTTCCAGCTGCTAGCTTAGGGAAGCTCTACGAGTCATTCCTCTAGCTCATCGATGCCGAAGAGCTCTACGAGGTACTAGCTCCGCCCCGCGCCGGAATTCCTCTAGCTCATCGACTGGGCGCCGGCGGTAAACCGTCAACCTTGGTTACCGCTGGGGGACTCGTAGAGCTTCCTGAAAATAACTAATGTGGAAAGGAAGATTGTTGAGAACGAATAATTTTTCAGCCCAAGCGATTTCAGACCTCTCGATGCAACAGCCGAACGCCCCCGATGCTTCTGCATTGTCTTCTGTACGGGCTCTGAAGCTCTCCTACAGCCCGAGTAACGTGTGTATATCGACAGCACCTCTCAAGATGAATCGAACAATACGAATAGTTTGGTAAACCTAGCTCGAGTATCAGACCGATTCCAGACCTCTCAATGCAACAGACGGACGCGTCTGATGTCTTCGAATCGATTCCTGTGATTACCAGCCCTGCGAGTTGAGTGCAGAAAACGGACAGCACCTCTCAGAATGACTCAAACAATGGGGATAGTTTTGCGGACCTAGTTCGGGAGCTCTGGATTCGACAGGCGGACGCGCCTGATGTCTTCAAATCGAACTGCCAGCACTGAAGCTCCCATACAGCCCGAGTTGAGTACAGAGACTCGACAGCACCTCGCAAGCTGACTCGAACAATACGAATAGTTTCGCGATTCTAGATCGGGCAGCATACCGAGTTGAGAGTTCTGTATTTAACAGACGAACGCGACTGATCATTCTGAATCGGGTTCTGTAAGTGTCAGCTCTGTAGCTGCTATATAGCTCGAGTTAAGTACAGAAAACCGAGAGCGTCTGTCAAGATGACTCGAATAGGTTTGCGGGCCTAGCTCGGCTAGCAGACCGAGTTCAGACCTCTGGCTTCAACAGACGAACGCACCTGATGATTCTGAATGGAATAGGTGTGCTTACCAGCTCTGTAGCTGCCCTACAGCTCGGTTAGGTACAAAATACTAACAACGCGTATGAAGATGACTCGAAATGGCCGATCCCGCCACAGTGCTTTTCGATAGTAGTACTCACCCGATCGAGCTGAGATCAAGATGGCGAGCGGAAATAAGATCGAATATCACGCGGAAAAACTAGAGCTCTAACGAATGTTGAAACTTTGAGAGCATAATTTTCAACTGAGCAAAGGTCAGCAAAAGTTCCGTCGAGATTTTTCGAGCCAACTAGCCTGCCAGTCCGTCCGAACTGGCGCCGGCGGTGAACCGTCAACCTGGTCACCGCCGGGAACCTCGTAGAGCTCCTTGCACCCGTAAGAAAGCTCAAGGGGAGAGCTTCTGGGAGTTTTTCTGGAAAATCGTCAAATTGAGATTTTCGGAGTGAAGATGAAGTCGGTTCCGGGAAGTCAACTAATACTACAACTGGCTCCAGAGAGCTGAGCTGCTCAGGAAACAAAGTTTATATGCCAATGCTCGGCGTGAAAATCTGCTTTCTCAAAATAAATCGTCAAATATCTTTCAACTCTGAGCAAAATCGACCCAAAGTCACCACTTTCTCCTTTCTGGTCGGGTCGACCAACTAGCTCCACCCCGCGCCGGAATTCCTCTAGCTTATCGATAATGGCGCCAGCGGTAAACCGTCAACCTGGTCACCGCCGGGAACCTCGTAGAGCTCCTGACACACGTAAGAGTGCTCAGCATTAAAAAAGAGGGCTTCTTGAAGCATTTCTCGAAAAAGAGAAAACATGTTTTTTTTGATGTTGACATAAAGTTGGTTTCGCCAAGTGTTTCGATAGTAAAAGTGCATCTAAAGAGCTCATACTGGCGCCGGCGGTGAACCGTCAACCTGGTCACCGCCGGGAACCTCGTAGAGCTTCTTGCACGCGTAAGAATGCTCAGATTCAAAGCAGACCGCTCCTCAGAGCATTTCTAGAAAGACATCATATTTGCATTTCTCGGTGCCAACGTGACGTCGGTTCCTCCAAATGTTTGGATAGTAAAACTGTCTCGAAAGAGCTGAGCTGCTCACAGAATGAAGTTAAGATACTAATGCTCGGAGTAAAAATCTGCTTTCTTAAAATGAATTGTCAAAATCTTTCAAATATTCGCAAAACTGACCCAAAATTATCACATCTTCTTTTCTCCCCGGGTCGACCAACTAGCTCCACCCCGCGCCGGAATTCCTTTAGCTCATCGATAACGAAGAACTCTACGAGGTATTAAGACGCAGAGGCCCTCATACTCGTCAACAGGTGCGAAAAATCTGCTTTCTCAAAATAAATGGTCAAATATCTTTCAAACTGGGCACCGGCGGTAAACCGTCAACCTTTGTTACCGCCGGGGGACTCGTAGATCTTCCTGACAACATAATGTCGAGAAAAATACACAGAACAAAAAATTTTTTCAGCCCGAGCAATTTCAAATCTCTTGGATGCAACCGAACGCCCCCGATGCTTCTGGATTGTCTTCTATACGAGCTCTGTAGCTCTCCTACAGCCCGAGTTACGTGCGTAAATCGACAGCACCTCTCAAGATGACTCGAACTAGTTTGGCAAACCTAGCTCGAGTATAAGACCGCGTTCAGACCTCTGTATGCGACAGGCGGACGCGTCTGGTGTCTCCGAATCGATTTCTGTGATTACCAGCCCTGTAGCACCCCTACAGCCCGAGTTAAGTGCAGGAAACCGACAGCACCTCTCAGGATGACTTCAACAATACAAATAGTTTCGCAGACCTAATTCGGGCAGCAGACAGAGTTCGGAGCTCTGAATTCGAAACGCGGACGCGCTTGATGTCTCCGAATCGATTCCAGTGATTACCAGCCTTGCAGCCCCCAAATAGCCCGAGTTACGTGCAGAGAACCGAGAGCGTCTCTCAAGATGACTCGAACAATACGAATAGTTTCGCGATTCTAGATCGGGCAGCAGACCGAGTTCAGAGCTCTGGATTCAATAAACAACGACCACTGATGATTCTGAATGAGATTCTGTGCGCCGCCGGCGCGCGCGCCTAAGGTCACCGCCGCGGCTGCGCTCGACGCGTTGTCGTGGACCGTGGGCGATGCGGCCCCGCGCGCTGCCTGCGTTCTCGTTGCTCTTGGCGTGTCCCCATTACAGCCAGACAGCAGAGTGATGACGAGGAAGATCGCGGTGGCGCGCTGGTGGCGGCACCGGGATATGTCCGCGCGGGAGCTCCTGGACGCGCCCGAGCTGCCCGATCGTGCAGCCGCGGCCGTTACTGCCAGGTGGTTCTGCTGCGCGCTGTACGGGCTCTCGGCGCGGACGTGCGGCGGCCGCCGCGTCCATGCGTGCCGTTTCTCGCCGGGCGTGGGCATCGGCGGGGCGAAGTGCCCGACCGCGCAAGAGTCCAAGGGCTTCGTCGGGAACCTGGCCGCGCGCGCTGCCTGCACCATGATCGCTCTCGGAGCGTGTCCCGCGGGGCTCAGCGGGGCGACGCAGCACGGCGCCGTGCCCATTTCTGCGGGTGCGCTCGGTGCCGCGCGCCCACCGCGCCCACGGCCGCGCGGCGCACGCGGGCGGGGGAACCGCCGCGCGCGCGCCAGTTCTCCCGTCGAGTGGCGTGGGAAGTGCCTGCAGAGCGCAGTGGCTGATCTCGTGGGGGGCGACGCCGCGCGGCATTTCGGCTGCGCGTGTAAGAACCACGAGGGTTCAGGCGCTTGTGGTTCGCTGTTGCAGCGCTGGAATCTGGAGGTCGTGGTCCAGCACTTGCGTTCCCGCTTCCTGCACTTGCCCGTGTTCTCTGCGGAATCTGCGGAAGCGTTCGAAGCGCAGGAAGGAAGGCGCGTGGTGTGGGCGCTGGGGGACGCGGCGGGCTTCTGCGCTGGTGCTCTGCTGTGGCTCGACGGGGGCCACGTGTAGGCGGTGGAGGAGTGGGTGGGTTCTGGAGATGTAGAGTGCGGGAGCGCCGAGAGCGCGCCGTGATTTCGCATCGTCGCTCGCGGGCGTTCGAGCTCGCTGTCGCGGTCGCCGCGAGCGGCGCGCTAAGCGGCGGGGCGCCGAAGCGCCGCGGGGAGCAGGGTGCCGCAGAGACGCATGGCGCGCGCGGGGGCGCCACGACAGTGCATGACTCGCAATCAGTTGCATGAGCTGGCAACGCAATTGCGGGCGGAGGGCGACGAAGACGCGCCACCCTCGCGGCAATGGAATGTTCAGCAACAGAAGCGGGTGCGATTGAAGACCGACGCGCACAGGGCTGCTCGCGGCGCACCTGGGCATCGACATGAGCGGTGTCCAGCATGCTGGCGCGGAGGCGCGATCGCGGGACTACTCGGAGGAGATGCTGGGCGAGCTGGCGAGGCGCGCGCAGCTGGAGGCGGCGCTGGACGCGGATCCTCGCAGAGCTCTTCGGCAAGATAAGCTAAGAAGAATTCGGGCGCAGGTGAAGCTAGTTGGCCGACCCGAGCTCAGCAGACAATGTGACGACTTGGGGTCGGTTATTCTATCTTTCTGCAAAATTTGAAGATTCGTTTTACGAACAGGTATTTTTCCCACCCGTAGCGGGTTATGCCGCGTCTGCCAGTTGAATTCCCAAGTCTGTAGCTGCAATATTACGATCAAAAGACTTGAGGGAACCTCCGGCCGTTTCGAGTCATCTTGACATGCGTTCACGGTTTTCTGCACTCAACTCGGTATTTAGAACAGCTACAGAGCTGATACTTACAGGAACCGATTCGGAATCATCAGGCGGGTTCGTCTGCCCCATCGAGAGGTCTGAACTCGGTCTGCTGCTCGAGCTAGGCCCGCAAAACTATTTGTAATACACGATCATTTTGACGAGTGTTCTCGGCTTCCCTTAAGTGAAAATTTCGAAGAGCTACAGAGCTGGCACGCATATAAACCTACCCAGTATCACCCGCCGGCGCGATGTTCCTCGCATCGAGAAGTCCGATCTCGGTCTGGCAGCTAGGTTCACGAAGCGAAGATGCAAAACTAAAACAAAAAAAAATGCGATATTTCTTCTTCACGCTTGAGAAAGCTTCTTTCGTGTGCTTCGAGCAGCGCCGCACCAGAATACCTCGTAGAGCTCTTCGGCATCGATGAGCTATCGGAATTCCGGCGCGGGATGAAGCTAGTTGGCCCAGCCGGCCGAGGCGAACAATAACTCGTAGAGCTTCCCTCAGCAAGTTATTGCTGGAAGCTAAGAGTAATTCCGGAGCGCTGGAGAGCTAGTTGGCAAGAAAAATCTCGACGAACATTTTGATGACTTGTAGTCGGTTAAAAGTTCGGTTAGAGCACGTATTTTTTCTCGTGCTAATCGATCTTATCCTCGCTCGCCATCTTGATCTCAGCTCGATCGGGTGAATATTACTGTCGACAAGCACTCTGGCGGGATTCGTCGTTTTGAGTCATCTTGATACGCGCTAACGGTTTTCTGAACATAAGTTGAGCTTTAGGATAGCTACAGAGCTGGTAATCACAGCTAATCGATCTAGAATGATTAGGCGCGTTTGTCTGGTCAATCCAAAGGTCTGAACTTAGCCGCGCTAAGTCCGGAAACCTATTCGTATTATTCGAGTCATCTATACAGGAACTCTCGGATTTCTGTACTTAGATCGAGCTGGAGAACAGTCACAGAGCTGATATTCACAGAAACCGATTCAGAATGATCAGGTGCGTTTATCTCTCGAATCCCCAGCTTTGAACTCGGTCTGCTGCCCGATCTAGAACCGCAAAAATATTCGTATTGGTCGAGTCACCTTGAGAAGTGCTATCGGTGTTCTGCAGACTTGTAAGCGTCCACTTGTAAGCGTCCACTTGTAAGCGTCCAAAACCCGGATAGCGAAGCCAAGCGCGGAAAGCCGCACGGGGACCTCTGCCAGGCCGCCTGAAACGTTGCGCGGGACGCTGGAAACCTCGCAGGAGACGCTTGCAGGAGCGCCGTTTACGATGCGTGGGGCCCTGCAAAGCGCGCAAGGAAGATCTGCCTAGGTGCCTGGAACTAGCGCCGGCGGTGAACCGTCAACCTGGTTTTTTGGGTTTTCGGACCGATGTTCCAGCTGGGTCAACTGGCGGCCAGAATCTGCTGCGCCAAATGCACAACAGCGCTAGTAAGCGCCTCAGCAGCACTAAGTTCGGCGTCGGTTATCGTAGCACCTTCCAGGCACCACGCGGCTTCGCACACATCCCTCCACACGAGAGGCATATTAGAGGACACGGAGTAGGGGGAGGAGGAGGGGAGAGGAGAACACGAGACACTCTTATTACAATCATATCTATGATTGATGAAACCCACTTGAAGCCAAAAGCCGCACCCCGTCCCTTTGCTGCAAACTCCCCCATCGTATCCACCACGACAGGCGATAGGTTGTAGAAAGTCCTCAAAGCTAAACATGTACTCATACTGGTTGTAGAAGCAGTGGCCCTCGCGGGCCAAATGTGTAAGTTCATCAGCCCGTGTGTTGTCTTCCCTGAATTCATGCCTATATAAATCTTTCCCCAATCCAGAACTTCGAATACCCAGATCCCCCGCAGCACGATCTAGAACGTTAATGCATCGGTCCACACGTCTCTGGTATTGTTTATTGTCGCATCGCCATCGTCCCGTCAGCCAGTTATTCACAAGTAAACTATCCCCTTTGATTTCTACCCCGAATCCTGGACTTACAATGTCCCACACCGTCTGCCTCTCGTAGATAATCGCCAACCTCTTAGCAAGTTTTTGTGTATCTTTCTCACTCGGTATACGCTCAGTATCCCCCACCATCTCGGGAGGTGTATAGTACGCCGCTGTGCCCTTCCAGTTCTGAACAAAATACAGGAATACCTTTGGTTTATCGTACATGCACAAAAGATTCTGCCACATCTCCAGGAAAGAACGATAGCTCGTCTCGACACTCGACCACCAGGAGCTGCCATATGTAAGAATGTATGGATACTGCCAGCTACGCTGGCCCACTCTCTCTGGACCAGCCCTCAACCTCTTGATCGTGGATGCCTGAGTACGGTTGCCGTGTAGTCGGCAACATTCTGCCATAATGTCCCTGCGCGTTGTCCACTCAACATTGTACATGAGCAATCCCCTTCTGCTGTCCACGAAAGCTCTGTTATCAGGACTGCAGTGATCAATATCATGAGCTGGGAGGGAGAGTGTGGGCAGTAGAGCCGCCGACCCACTCCCTGAATCAATATTCTCAGAAGCCAAAGAATCACCGCCAAACCCTTGTCGTAGCCCCTGCAGTCGTCGTCTCTTCAAGGTCTGCCTGTTGAAGCTGGCGTCCTGGGTCGCAATGTGCCTGGCGAGCTCCTGTGAAACATCCTCCAGCCTATCACTCAATGCAATACTCTCAGCAACAACTTGTGAGATGACTCCCGCGAAAGATTGCGAGGGTGTATCAGCAAATCGTACTCTCTTCTGGGAAGGCCCAGGATCAGCAGCAAACGTGGCGACGTGTGCCTGGGGTGTTCCCTCGCATTCGGGGCTTCCCCAGGACTTGCGTCCTGACGCCTCCTGCAAAATTTGGCGACGTTGCCTGAGGTGTTCCCTCGCACTCGGGGCTTCCTCAGGACTTGCGCTCTGACGCCATTGAACATGTCGACGGTGACAATCTGACAAGATATACTCCTTGATACTTCTCATCATCGTCCAGCTCTTCCAAGCAATCATCTGTACAGCTGATGGGAAATTGGCCTCAGCGAAATGCTGTCGCACCTTGTGGAGCATCTCAGGGCGCCAGACACCCCATGTTAGCGAAGACGGCTTGCGACGGCACCACATACGCAGCAGACACATGCCCTCAAAAGCATGTATGGTTCGCACCGCCTCAGCATCAAGCGTGAACATCTCTCCCGCATATAGCAGACGCGATTGGACCTGAGCTTGATAACGACGATATTTGTGTTTCAGCGGTACCGATCTGCATCCAAAATATGATATCTGAGCGAAAAAGGATCCTCTGGCGCATTTAAGTCGATGTGCTAGGTCCTCGTGTCCCTCGAGAAAGCTTTTACAGACAACGCAGCCCAGAATAGAAAGCGACTCCACCGGTGCGAAGGCAACTCGTTGGTCTCCGACTTGGGCCAAAATCGGCGTAGGGTCCTGGGTCCCGCATACGAGTATCTGCAAGGATGATGACTTCCAACTCATTCCCCAGTCTGCTAAAGCAATGGTGAATACATCAACGATCTTCTGGATTTCCTTAGCATTCCTCCCCACAAGGTACAGATTATCAGCCCAGAGCGCATGGTTGTACGTGTGGTAGGTAGCGGGGTTGTGGGGGTCGGGGATCTCGTACCCTATGTTCTGAGCGTCCAAAGAGGCAACTACAGAGGCCCACATGGCGATAACCACGATGTTGAAAGCAAGCGGGCTCTCAGTCCCACCCGTCCTCAAGCTCTTATCCCAAGAAACCCCATCCAGTTGGATCCCCTCGAAGACGATGGTGCAATTTGTAACAGCGAGCGGCTCGATAAGTGCATATTGTAAGCGTGCTGGGATCTCTAGTTTATCCATAGCGCGTGCAAGCATACTGAGCGTGACATTGTCGAATGCTCGTGCAATATCTGCCGATGCAATATGTGCGCTCTGATCTTTGCCCCATATAGAAGCGTGCTGTGCAATACCTTTAAGTGCGGCCGCGATCTCCCATGTGTGCCGTCCCCCTGCGAAGCCGTAGATTCCCAACTTACTTTTCCAGAGAGCCAGCCTGTCCTCGATAAGAATAGTAACTGCCGTGAGGTACCACTTGCCTAGAGTGTTGGAAACTATCAAGTTCCTGGTGTCATCCAGGGACTCCATGTTGGACATCTTCGGCATGAGATTCAAATACACATCACACCATGAGCTGGGAGTGCGCCGACGACCCGAATATATTTCCTGAAACACAGCAGTGATCCTGCGCATCGAGCGCCATGGCAGAGTCTTGAGTAACTCAATGCTAACACCATCGGGTCCACAAGCTTTCCCGCTACGAAGGCGGGCGCGAGCTCGATATATGACGGAAGGCGTGAGTGTGGGGCCAACTGCTTGGCTGTCAAGTGCTGCGCGACGGAGACGTGTAACAAGCTGTGCATTACGCTCACGCTCAGCAGAACATGTCACGGTACGTACAGCATGTGCCTGCACCTCCTCCTCCCAGGCCTCCCTGTCCTCCGTAACAATACCATCCACCTTCAGCTTACGAACTCTCGTCCTCTTCCCCCTCCTCGTCGGTGCTATTGAATATTCAGCTTTCTGTCGATTGTATTCGTCTTGCAATGGTCGGAGTTGCCGTCTAAGTTCACGCTGTGCTTGCCGGTTGCCTTTATGTTCACGAACTTGCTTTTCAAGTAGGGCATGCTGTGGGGTCCTCGCAGGGGGTGACCTCTGGTGTCCAGGAGCACTCAGCAGGGGCAGTGCGTGATCCCGAATTGTTCTTGCCATCTCCTCTGGGCCTACAACAGGCACCTGGATATCCACCAAAGCTCGAAACATATCCTCCTCCCTATGGCTCTCGAACTGCTTATGGGCAGTATGATGCCTAGGTGCAGGACGGTAACGTGATGTAGGCTTCGCTGCAACATTCATCTCAACACGAACGAGAGCATGGTCGCTGAATCGGCTGTCGTGAGCCTCATACAACATGTCCACTCTACCGTCTACAATCATGTCAGACCAACTGGTGGGCACCATGATGTAATCAAGCACACGGGGAGCCGTCTGCCTGCCTAAAGGTTCAAAAGTAGGCACCCTCTGAGTCCCTAGTGTATTTGTCGCGCAGAGCCGCATCCGCTGCATGAAGCCCTCCATCTCCTCCCTCATGTGATCTTCCCTCCACCTCCTCTGCTCATGATCCCCCTTCACACCGTACCCTCTATGCATAGCAATGGACAGAGCTTGGCCTGTGTGGATCCCGTACCTGGTCTCCAGTCCAGGCGTCAACTCCACTTGGCAGTCCCCCGCCAGCACAAGTCTGTACTCGGACCCATTCTGCGAACAAAAGTGTGCAAACGTCTGCCTAATATAACTAAGCATACTCTTCTGAACATCAAGTGCATCATCACGATCGCAATGCGGGAAATACGCTGACACCACGTAGAGCTTATTTCACGCGAAAGAGCGCTCGGAGTCGACAGAGAGAGCTTCTGGAAGCATTTCTCGAAAAAAAAAATTATATTTTTTCGTGTCGATATGAAGATGGTTCCTCCAAGTGTTTTGATAGTAAACGTACGCCTACAAAGCTCATACTAAGAGAGAGAGGCCCTTATAGTCGTTTACAGGTGCGAAAAATCTGGTTCCTCAATATGAATTGTCAAATATCTTTCAAAAAATCGCAAAAGCACCCAAAAGTTGCCAGATTGTCCGCCTCGGCCGGGTGGGACAACTAGCTCCACCCCGCGCCGGAACTGGGCGCCGGCGGTAAACCGTCAACCTTTCTTACCGCCGGGGGACTCGTAGAGCTTCCTGACAATATAGAATGTGGAAAAGAATTTGAGAGAACGGCTAGTTTTTCAGCCCAAGCGACGATAGGCCTCTCAAGATGACTTTAACAAAACAAACGAACAGTTTTCCAATCGAGCTCGAGTATGAAACCGAGCTCAGACCTCTGAATGCGACAGGCGGACGCGTCTGATGTCTGCGGATCGATTCCTGTGATTACCAGCTCTGCAGCCCCCATACAGCCTGAGTTATGTGCAGAAAACCGAGAGTACCTCTCAGGATGGCTCGAATAATACAACAGTTTCGCGGATTTCGTTCGAGCAGCAGACCGAGTTCCGAGCTCTCGGTTCGACGAACGGACGCGCCTGATGTCTCGAAATCGATTCCTGTGACCAGCAGCACTGTAGCCCTCCCCCAGCACGATGTAAGTGCAGAAAACCGAGAGCACTTCTCAAGATGACTCGAACAATAACAATAGGTTCGCGAACCTAGCTCGGGGAGCAGGCCGAGTTCAGAGCTCTGGATTCAACAGACGAACGCGCATGATAATTCTGAATCGATTTCTGTGATTATCAGTTCTGTGGCTGCCCTACAGATCGAGTTAAGTACGAAAAAACCGAGAGCGTCTGCTACAATGACTCGAATAATACGAATAGGTTTGCGACCCTAGCTCGGCTAGCAGACCGAGGTCAGACCTCTGGATTCGACAGGCGAACGCGCCTGATCATTCTGAATGCATTAGCTGTGCTGACCAGCTCTGTAGTTGTCCTGAAGCTCGAGTTATCTTGAGAAAACCGACAGCGCGTATCGAGATGACTCGAAACAGCCGTTCCCGCCAGATCTCTCAAGATGACTCTAACAAAACAAACGAACAGTTTTCCAATCGAGCTCGATTATGAAACCGAGTTCAGACCTCTGAATGCGACAGGCGGACGCGTCTGATGTCTGCGGACCGATTCCTCTGATTACCAGCTCTGCAGCCCCCCCATACAGCCTGAGTTATGTGCAGAAAAACGAGAGTACCTCTCAGGATGGCTCGAATAATAGAACAGTTTCGCGGATTTCGTTCGAGCAGCAGAGCGAGTTCCGAGCTCTCGGTTCGACGAACGGACGCGCCTGACGTCTCGAAATCGATTCCTGTGACCAGCAGCACTGTAGCCCTCCCCCAGCACGATTTAAGTACAGAAAATCGAGAGCACTTCTCAAGATGACTCGAACTATACCAGTAGGTTCGCAAACCTAGCTCGGGAAGCAGGCCGAGTTCAGAGCTTTTGATTCAACAGACGAACGCGCCTGCTAATTCTCAATCGATGTCTGTGATTATCAGCTCTGTGGCTGCCTACAGATCGAGTGAAGTACGAAAAACCGAGAGCGTCTGCTACAATGACTCGAATAATACGAATATGTTTGCGACCCTAGCTCGGCTAGCAGACCGAGTTCAGACCTTTGGATTCAACAGGCGAACGCGCCTGATCATTCTGTATGCATTACCTGTGCTGACCAGCCCTATAGTTGTCCTGAAGCTCGAGTTATCTTGAGAAAACCGACAGCGCGTATCAAGATGACTCGAAACGGCCGTTCCCGCCTGCCTGCTTTTTGGCCTAAGTTACCCGATCGAGCTGAGATCAAGATGGCGAGCGGGATTAAGATCGAATATCATGGGAAAAAATACTAGAGCTCTAACGAATGGTCAAATTTCGAGAAAACATTTTTCAACCGACCAAAAGTCAGCAAAAGGTCCGTCGAGATTTTTCTTGCCAACTAGCTCTCCAGCGCTCCGGAATGGCGCCGGCGGTGAACCGTCAACCTGGTCACCGCCGGGAACCTCGTAGAGCTCCTTGCATCCGTGAGAAAGCTCAGCATCGAAGCGGGAGCTTCTGGGAGCTTTTCTAGAAAAACTTCAAGTTGAGATTTTTTGGAGTCAACATGAAGTTGGTTCCTTCAAGTGAACTGGTGCTGAAAATGGCTCTAGAGAGCTGAGCTGCTCAGGAAACGAAGTTTATATGCCAATGCTCGGAGTGAAATCCGCTTTCTCAAAACGAATTGTCAAATATCTTTCAAAAAATCGCAAAATCACCCCAAAGTTGCCACATTGTCCGCCTCGGCCGGCTCGGCCAACTGGGCGCCGGCGGTAAACCGTCAACCTTTCTTACCGCCGGGGGACTCGTAGAGCTTCCTGACAATATATACTGCAGAAAAAAATCCAAAGAACGACTATTTTTTAAGCACAAGCGATTTCAGACCTCTCAAGATAACGCTCAAAAAAAAACAGTTTCGCACCCCAGTTCGAGTATCAAACCGAGTTCAGACCTCTGAATGCGACAGGCGGGCGCGTCTGATGTCTGCGAACCCACTCATGTGATTCCCAGCCCTGAAGCCCCCCTACAGCCCGAGTTGAGTGCAGAAAACCGACAGTATCGACTCGAATAATATAATAATATTGCGAACCTAGTTCGAGCAGCAGACCGAGTTCCGAGCTCTGGAATCGACCAAAAGACGCGCCTGATGTGTGCAAATCGATATATGTGACCTGCAGCACTGTAGCCCTCCCCGAGCACGAGTTGAGTGCAGAAAATTGAGAGCCCGTCTCAAGATCATTCGGACAATACGAACAGTTTCGCGAACCTAGCTCGGGCAGCAGGCCGAGTTCAGAGGTCTCAGTCAATAGACGAACGCGACTGATCATTCCCCATCGATGTCTGTCACAATGAGCCCTGTAGCTGCCCTACAGCTCGAACAGAAAACCGAGAGCGTCTATCAAGATGACTCGAATAATACGAATAGGTTTGCGGACCCAGCTCGGCTAGCAGACCGAGTTCAGACCTCTGGATTCAACAGGCGAACGCTCGTGATGATTCTGAGCGCGATAGATGTGCTTACCACTGTAGCTGCCCTAAAGCTCGAGTTAAGTACAGAAAACCGAGAGTGTCTATCAAGATGACTCGAATAATACGAATAGCTTTACGGGCCTAGCTCGGCTGGCAGACCGACTTCAGACCTCTGGATTCAACAGGCGAACGCGCGTGATGATTCTGAGTGCGATAGCTGTGCTTACCAGCTCTATAGCTGCCCTACAGCTCGAGTTAAGTACAAAATACCGGCAGCGCGTATCAAGATGACTCGAAACGGTCGTTCCCGCCGAGACGCTTTTTGGCCTTCAAAGTTACCCGATCGAGCTGAGATCAAGATGGCGAGCGGGAATAAGATCGAATATCACGGGAAAAAATACTAGAGCTCTAACGAATGTTCAAACTGGCGCCGGCGGTGAACCGTCTCTCTGGTCACCGCCGGGAACCTCGTAGAGCTCCTTGCATCCGTGAGAAAGAAAGGGAGAGCTTCTGCGAGCTTGTATACAAAACTTCAAGTTGAGATTTTTCGGAGTCAACATGAAGTCGGTTGCTCCAAGTGAACTGGTACTGAAAATGGCTCTAGAGGGCTGAGCTGCTCAGGAAACAAATTTTATATGTCAATGCTCGAAGTAAAAATCTGCTTTCTCAAATAAATGATCAAATATCTTTCAAAAAATTGCAAAACCGACCAAAAGTGAACACTTTGTCCTTTCTGGCCGGGTGCGCCAACTAGCTCCACCCCGCGCCGGAACTGGCGCCGGCGCCGTCAATCTGGTCACCGCCGGGACCTCGTAGAGCTCATCACTGGTAAGAGTGCAGAGAATCGACACAGAGTCAAAAAAAACAGATTTTTCGAAAATCTTCAAATTCGATTTTTTCGATGTTCATATTCGCTTAGTTCCTGGTAGTCAGCTCATCTGAAAATGCATCGAGAGAACTAAGCTGCTGTTGGAGAGAAGTTTATATGCCAATGCTCGGCGTAAAAATCTGCTTTCTCAAAATAAATGGTCAAATATCTTTCAATTTTTCGCAAAACCACCCAAAAGTTACCACATTGTCCGCCTCAGCCGGCTGGGCCAACTAGCTCCAGCCCGCGCCGGAATTCCTCTAGCTCATCGATGCCGAAGAGCTCTACGAGGTATTTCGAGAAAAAAATTTCAACCAACCAAAAGTCACCAAAAGGTCGGTCGAGATTTTTCTTGCCAACTAGCTCTCCGGCGCCCCGGAATTACTGGGCGCCGGCGGTAAACCGTCAACCTTTGTTTTTGCGGCTTTGCGAGGCTCCTACTGGCCCTAGGGCCACGAGCAAGCACGAGGTCAGGTGTCTTCAGGTAGCGAAAGCTCTTATTCGAACATAAAGTCAAGACAACCCAGAAGCAGCGAAGCTGCGATGAATCATCAATCACAAATATGAGCGAAAGAGCAAAACGCACACAGAAATGAATCAAATGCAGTCAACTAATCATGCAAGAGAAATGGAGAACTCTCAGCGAAGCTGAGTATATCATAGTCAGGGAAAGAAACAACGAATTGAGAAACTGCAACTATCAAGTCTGTGGTAACCATAGAGCTGCCTGTGGGAGCGCAGTCACGATGCACTCCAAAGCACTGAGTTCTGTATCAGTAACAGTTGTAGTTGGACAAATAAGCCAAGCCCTCTCAAAAACTGACTTCCATATCAGCTGAGCGGGGTCCCGTCGATCCCAATACCGTGGTTTGAGGCCTATGTCCATCCAGCAACCGCACCCGCATCCCTCAGACGACACGCCGCCATCGAAACCAGCCCGAATAGCAGCAGCAACGTAAAATTCTGTCTCATAATCATGTGTAAACGGACTACATTCTGAACTAAATATCTGGCCCTCTCGGGCCTGGTGTGTAAGGACGTCGGCTCGAGTATTCCACTCCCGAAAATCATGACGAACTAGATCCATCCCCGCCGCTGGAGGTCGTATATTATAGCAGCTACAAAGCCCATCAAGCGTATTGATTATTTTCGATATTCTATCAGCATATGATCTATTATCTGCACGCCACCGCCCCGTAGCCCAGCTAACCACGAGGAGCGAGTCACCCACCACCTCCAGAGGGATTCCAGGGGCCTCCAGGTTCCAACGAGTTGCTTTCATATTATGAAGGGCAATGCGCTTTGCAAGTTTCTCAGCAGCCATCGGACTATCATCCGTGCTCACCTGAATTTCACCATGCACTGAGGGCGCCAAGTAGGCGGGCGAACTCACAGGTCCACACGTTGACACCTCCTGGAAACATCGAAGCATGCTCTGTGTACAAAGGTGCGAGACATATTGCATAAATCCAAGCTGGGAACCTGTGAACTGAACCCACCAATCATCCCCGAAGAACTCAGCTAATGTATATTGCCATGATCTCTGGCCAATGCTTTCCGTCCCTCGACAGCGACGTTTGTAGGAAGAAGCCTCCGACCAGTTGCCAAAGTGTCTCATCGTCTCACTCATAAGTGTGCGATTGCGATCAGAGTACGGTCCAAAACACAAACACGCCATACGGGAATCGCGCCATGTCCTCTCAGCCGCCTTCAAGTCGATCACTTTCTCAACAATCATGCTATTTGCGAAACTTGCAATGTCTTTTGCGAAATTCCAGTGCAACATCAGATAACGCTGTACAAGAGAGGAGTACCCAGCCTTTAAGAAACGATCCCGTGCAACATGATACCTCCTTTCCTGATAATCCGAAAGCCCTTATAACGGCGACGAGGCGACGATCGAAAGCAGTGCCCCGGCACTGCTTTGAACGCGTTCAAAGCAGTGCCCCGGCACTGCTTTGAACGTATGATATGATGATATGATGATGATTATGATTGATGATGATGATGATTTTTCCAGCGTACACTGTCCGCAACTGCGGCAATCAACATCATGCTCCACTTGCCCGCAACTGCGGCCATCACCAACGCTGCCCCTCGAAGCTCCACGGAGGGCGCTCGGCAGGTCGCCCGCTCGAGCCCCACTCGACTTCACGCTGAGGAGGCGAGCCCTCAGGGGCATTGTCCGCAACTGCGGCATGATCAGAGGGCCACCACTGCGCGCCATCAGCGCCCCATTCGCTCGAGCTCCAGTCCCACCAGGACCAGCCCTGCCATCTCGTGGCGGGACTGCGCGCCTCCCATGCGCCGCTGCCGCTGGCGTCCCAGGACCCAGCCGCCACTGCGGCACAAGAAGGGGTCGCATCGTCGCCGTTGGCAGCTTGCGGCGGTGGCGTGTTCCCAGCTCGCTCAGCCCCAGCGTCTCTCCCCGCAACTGCGGTTCCCATCTGGGGTCGGACGCCCTTCCCCGCAACTGCGGTGTCCGCGTAGCTGCCCTTCTTGCCGCCCTTCTTGCCGCCCTTCCTGCCGCCCTTCCTGCGTTCCAACCTCGCGGCGAGTCTTTCAGGTGACCTGCGGCACGTATTGTGCGTGAAAGCCACCAGAGGGAAGTGCGCTCCGTGCCTCGCCCTGCCGAAGGCGCCATGCCATATCTTGTCGTCGAGGTTGCCCTGCTTCACTCTGAAGGGATGGCGCACCCAATCGTCGCGTTCCCTGCGCGCCATCCTTTGCTCGAACTCCGCAACTGCGGTCAAGGATTCGCCAGATGGCGTCAGGAAGGCGCGCATCTTGTTTTCAACGGGCTCAGCCTTGGGCACGTAAGTCTGAAGCATCTTCCCAGGGCCATTCGTGTAGTCGAAGACAGGGAAAGACGGATCATGCTGGGTCGTCAAGAATCCGCCCTCACGGTCGTGCAGAACACTCAGGCCATGGTGAAGCTTGTACTGCCCAGGACAGTTTATGAACAAAATCGCCATGCTGTCTGCCCTGGGCTGGCCGCCTGCTGTCTTCCAGGGGGTCCACGCGGCGACGTCCACAGTCAGGCCGCAATTGCGGCACCAGGACACAAGCTGGAACATGCACATGTTGAAGTCCCCCATGCAGACCTTCACGTCCCATTCCCTGACGTAGGCGACGAACCAGTTGTAGAACTCATGGAGCTTCGTGACGCCCCAGTCTTGGTTGGCCAAGCTGTGGTGGACGTGCACCGCCATGACGTTGAAGGAGCCCCCCAAATGGGTCACGGCCTGGTCCAGGTGGACGCGCACCACCATCGCCCTGGAGTACTTGTTGTGCAGCTTTGGCGCAGGAGCCTCCGCAACTGCGGACGGTTTCTTCTTCTTCTTCGTTTTGGACTTCTCCTGCTTGTGGAAGAGTCTCGCAAAGTCTACGTGTTCAATGTGGCCGCCACTGCGGTCCCTCATGCCAACAAGGAGGGTCCCTGATGGCTCGCCGCCCTTAACGCACAGGTAGTTGTATTGAGTCCGACTCCGAAACCTATCGTCCGCAACTGCGGCTGCACTGTCCCTCGCGTCGTGCTCCCCACTGAGTACCGCGCAGGTCTCGTCGTCGCACTCGCAGAGGGCGATGATCTGGGCAGGGTTCGCGCGGAGCTGCGCCCACTCGTCCGCGCGTTGCGTGGGTCTAGCTGCAGTCCCTCCGAAGTTGGCCACGTAGAAGCCGACCCGTCCCGCTTCGAACTCCGTTTTCTCCTCCCATGCGTCGACAAGAGCTCTTTGTTTTTCCGACAGATTGCTTGTCTCGATGATGGGCACCCGTTTCCAGGGTCTCCGCGACGACAACACTCTCGGCATGTAGGAGTCATGTGCTGCCGCAACTGCGGCTCCCGCACCTCCCCGGGACTCAGCCTCGTCAGCGGAGGCAGCCGAGGACGCGACGGTGCTGTCGCCATCTTGCGTCCGCTGGTCGTCGTCATCATCCGCAACTGCGGCTTCCTCGTCTTTGCCTCCCTCCTCCTCCTCAGCGTTGTGGATGAACACCGTTCTGGCGAATCGAGGTCCACGGTCCATACTCCCTGAGGATGCGCTCGGGCGCGCGGGCGGCCACATGCTTGCGTCTTCGCGTGCGCCACCTCGAGCCACGGTGGCTACGGAAATGGATCGTGAATGGGCATGGGGTCGGATGGAGGGAGGAGACAAAGAGGATTCGAGGAGTGGCAGAAGGAGGGCGAGGACTCAAAGGAACCGAAAGAACAACAAATGGACTGGCGGAGAAGCAGAAGGAGGGCGACGATTGCAAGGGACTGTGAAAGGATTATTTTCACAGCAGCAGGAAGACCGCAACTGCGGTTTTGCCTCATCTCCTGCCCGCGCGGGAGCCGCTTGGAAAAACAACTTCCCTCTGGACTTCCTGTGGGTCCGCAACTGCGGCCTGCATCACGCTAGGGCTGGGATTACCAGCGCCATTTGCCCTCCCAGGGTTCTCACTGTTTCCGAATGCACGAACTGCGACAGCGCCGAACGGTTCCCAGACGCCGCGTCGTTCGCGACTTTTTGCAGCCACCCAGCAAACGTGAGCGGCCATTGCTCCTTGTGCTGCTTGCACATCTCCTCGTCCCAATGCGTCTTGAACCATGCCCACTCCCCCCTCTGCTCGTCTGAGAGGACGCCTTTTCCGCGAGCCAGGCGATCCAGAGCTGCCATCCTGTTTTTCTTGATCTTGAACTCCTCGGGATTCCACTGCGCTAGGGCGTGTTTGTTAGCCAAAGCCGTTTCCACCGCAACTGCGGCCTCCTTCTTTGCCCTCAAGGCGGCCTCGGCCTCTCGAATCTGCTTCTTGAGATCGTGCAACGCCTTCGTCCTGTCGTTCGCTTCCAGAGCCAGGCGCCGCTTTTTCGCCACCACTGCGGCTTCGTGGTCTCGCTGGGCAGTCAACGCTCGTAGGACCTCGTTGTCCTCCCGCGCCAGCTCTCTCAACCGCTTCTTTTGTTTGTGTCGTTGCTGTCGGCAATCCTGCGCTAGTTTCTCCATGCCCACTTGGCGCAGCATATCTTCCGCCTCGCGGAGCGTTTCTGCCAAGGACGTCGCCACTGCCACCTGCTCGGCCGCCTCTGCGTCGACCACGCAGTCCATGGATACCGAGGATCCTTGAGGCCCAGGTGCCGCAACTGCGGCATCGCACTGTTCCGCAAGAGCCTCGGCCCACGAGGCCTCCTCTTGCTCTTCGTCCTCCTCGTGCTCCTCGTGCACCTCCTCCTCCTCCTCCTCCCCGCCCTCCTCATCGCCCTCCTCGTGGCCTGGCTCCTGGCCTAGCGCTTCGTCGCCGAGCTTCTCCAACACGGAATCTGTGGCGTCGTGTTTCTCGTATTCGTGTATGAGACGCAGCACGTCATTGTAGGACCATTTCAAACGTTTCTGCTCGCATTCTTCCCTCACCTCCGCGACTGCGGTGTCCACTTTTGCTCGCAGCCCCCCTGCTTCCCAGAGTTCCGCCGCCTCTCGGCAAATCTCGAGATCTCCTGACTTGTCGAAGGGCGCTCGAATTCCCACTTTCAGGAAACCTTTCGCGGCGTCCAAGTGCAACTGCACATTCTCCAACACTGACAGCATCAAGTCGGCGCAATCGGAACGCCGCAACTGCGGCACGTGCTTCCCCAACGCCATTTGCTGCACCAGCGCTTTGGTCTCGAGGGCAATGTACCGGCGCTTCACGTGCTGGTTCAAGTCCGTGTCCACGGGCTGCGCAACTGCGGTCGCCCCCCCGCCGTGAATGATCAGCACGTAGCCGCGCTGCCAGGCGAGTCTCCGCACAGCGTCTGCTTTGTGCGGGGAATGGTCGTCGGCCATGAGGATGCGCCACTTTCCCCGCAACTGCGGGTCGTCGGGCCAGGCCCGCAAGTGCCGCTGCAAGAATGATACAACGTCGTCTGCGCGGTAGGACCCCTTCTCGGACGTCGCCGTGCTCACCCAAGACGGATAGCCGCGACTGCGGGCATGTGCGGCCAAGCCCTCAGCGATGACAGATCCCCCCTTGAACATTAGCTCCGCCGGCGGTGGTCCGCAACTGCGGATGTCCTCCGCGTCGCTCGACACCGTCAGGTTCGCTGTCCACCGAGCCCTGCTGTCGTCATGCGCCTCGACAAGCGGGACAATGCCACCCTTCACAGCCAAGGTCGGCTTCGAGGCCGACGACGACTCGTTGTGGTGAAAGGGCGACTGGTCCCAGTTCAGGATGTGCGGGTCGTACCCCAGAAGCTCCTCTGCAGCTGCGCGGACCCTGGCCACGTTCAAGATCATAGTCTCAAAACGAGATTGGAGCAACCATTTTGGCACCTTGTACTTGCGGTTCGGCTTCTTCATGCTCAGGCCGTAGGAGCGCCGCCACTTCACCCACCACCGAGGCCGCAACTGCGGCACCATCGGTTTGCCTCCCCGCTTCATTGTCTCCACGCAGTAGTCCGCGACGAGTTGCTTCGCCTTCGTAACCAGCAGGGATTGGGAGAACCTGGCCAACATCTTGGGCCTCTCCTCCGCAACTGCGGTTCGCTTGGCCACCGCCTTCCAGTCCACGGAGTACCTCATGTGGGACCACCACTCGTACAGAGCGGCTTCCAGCCATGGAGCCTTGTTCGGGCGCCCTTGGTTGCCCCGCGCGCGGCGTCGGCCATGCACGCCCGCCGTGCCATGTCCACCTTGTGTGCGCCAGTTTTGAAACCACTTGGAGACGGCCTGGCGCTGCTGGACGACCCCCATGCCCTTCGGCCACGTGAACCGCCCGCAAAAAGACGCGATTGAATTCCGTGGCAGAACGCCCTCGCCCATCCAACCACAACTGCGTGCGTGCGCCTCCAGTTCTTTGCAAACCAGTTCGCGGTCTCTGAGCATGTGCGGGCACACGCGCCGCTTCTGTTCCGCAACTTCGGGTTTTGGGCGTGCGCTGGCCAGTGCGTGCGCCCTGATCTGCTCCTCCTGCAACGCCTCGGGCATAGCCTCAGCCATGGCAAGCAATATACCCATGTCCTGCACGCCCGTCTGCCACTCTAACGCCGCCATGAGAGCGGGGCGTGGCGCGCTCGCCTCTCTCGGCGCCTCTGCTGGTTCGCCCTCGCCCTCGGAGTCGTGCAGGACCATGGGTCCAGCAGGGCCGCTGGCCCCGCAACTGCGGTACGCCCGCACCTCCTCCAAGGTTAGTTCCTGCGTGACAACGAGCATGTCGTGCAACCACGGTTCGTCCCAGCGGCGCACCCCGAAATCGTACAGTTCCTCCCGAAGCCATTTGCGCGTCTCGGCATTTTGCGGTTTCTGCAACATCATCGCCATAAGGTCAATGCCGCAGTTTCCATCGCAAACAGTCCCTAGGACCCATTGTCCCAGAGGACCGTAGAACCTGTTCAACGCGTCCGCCCCCTCAGAGCACACGCCACCCACCGCAACTGCGGCCACCCAGTGGCGCACCTCATGGAGAGGGTTCTCGGGAGTCACGGGCCTGAGTTCCACCGTTGTCCATTCCCCGAACAGATCCTCAGCAGCGGCGAGTACGCACGCCACGCCGTCGACGGCGCATGGCTCAGTGCACTTCTCCTTTGCCCAAGGCATGTAGAAGTCAAGGAGGTCCTTGCGGTTCTCGCCTTCCCACACGTAAGGTCGACGCCCGAACCGCAAGGCAAACAGCATGAAAGCTGAATACCCTATGTAGGAATTCTCGGACAGAATCTGCCTCAGGAGAGCCATCACGACGTCAGGCACCGTCGCCGCCACTGCGGCCTGGATCTTTGGCGCGTCTTCCACAGGTACACCTTTCTCTGGCGCCAGGGGTGGCGCCGCGACTCGTGGCCGCAAGGCGTCGCCAACAGGCGCCGCAACTCGTGCTGCAGCCTTTGGGTCTGGGCACGGGAAGAATGCGACCTGCGTCTTCGACCAGTTCTCTGGCAGCGGCCGCGCTGGTGGCAAGCGTGCTGGAAGTGGTGTGTCTTTGTCCGCTTCCACTCCCTCAGGAGCTTCAACCGCAATTGCGGTCTCCTGCGCAGCAGGCGGGTCTGGTGTTGCGTGCACTTGAGCTGGAGGAGCTGGAGGGACTGCTGCTGCGGGTGCTTCGGGCACAGGGGCTGCTGGAGGTTTGGGTTCTGCGGGTGCTTCTGGTGCTGGAGCTGCGTGTCCTTCTTGCGCAGGAGCTGCGAGTTCTGCTGGTGTTGCTGGTGCTATGTGTGCAGGGGCCGAGGGAGCCGCAACTGCGGTGCCGCCTGGAGCCGCAACTGCGGGGGGTGGCGTCGCGCCCGGTCGCCAAGCAGACGGCCGCAAATGAAAGCGAGGCGGCTCAACAAGGCCGTACTGCGACGCGGGCCACTTCGCTAGGCACGGAAAATCCGCACATGCGTGCACCTTTATCTTCTTGGGGCACGGAACGCCGCTACTGCGGCCCAAGATGTTGGCGAGCCCAGTGGTGCCATACTTCGTTTTCCTCGGTGCGCAGCCGCTGTCGTAATGGAGCCACTCCACCTCGAAATGCGTTCCGTCCTCCTCGCCATACCATGTCCGCCCCACGGGAACATCCATGAGCGGTCGCGTGGCGAACGACTCGGGCCGGGCACTCGGCTGCGGGCTACAGAACTAGGAAGAGGGAGGGGAGGAGGGAGGAGCAACTGAAGACGATGCGGAGGGGCGAAGAAGGAGGTACTTTTCAACAACGCCCGCGCGGAAGCCCCAATCATCGCGCGCACAGGGTTTCGATGCTTCACTCCATGCTTCTCTAAGAAAAACGCTCGCCCACACAAGTTGGCGCACTAAGGCGTGCACCCGTGGAACACCCTAAACCTTCCGCCTGCCTCCTCACACCGCCTCGCCCTCCGCGTGTTCACGCGCACCCAGCCACCCCGCAACTGCGGGCACTCAGTAGCCCCACCGCAACTGCGGCCCATACGGCTTCGGGCCTCAGTCGAACAGACTGGGGATTTGGAGCTCGAGGTAATCCAGAGCCGCTTGCTTGCGCTGGTGCTGCGTCATGCCCTCCCACTCGTAGTCGTAGCCCTTCACCGACTGCGCCGACTGCCACTTCTTCTTTGTAAGTTTCTTCACATCCATCTCGATCCTTTTGCCCTTGTTGGCACACTCTCGCGTGATGGTCGCGACCCAAGCGCCCTTGAAGTCCCAAACGACGGTGAAGCCAGAGCCGCTCCCCTGCGCCACGGGGGGGTCGACCTCCTTTTGCTTCGCCAGCGGGGTGGCAGGGTCAACCGCCGTTGCCCAGTCCCTGTCCGCCACTGCGGCCTCGTCCTTGTCGCCGTCGCCGATGTCGGGGACACCGCCGAGGCTCACGTCGTCCACGATCATGTCGATCAGCCACCCAAGGTCTGCAGCGTCCAGCCACAACGTCCTCCGCTTGAAGCTGGCCACCCGCACGTTTCGAACGGCCGTGTCGTGCGGAAACTTCATGGGGCTCTTTGCGGGCATCTGTACGGAGTGCACAGTGGCTATGGCCGACTCCACGGCCTCGCCCCTGGGCAGGCCAGTAGTCGCCGCACGCGTTCCAGTCTTCTGCTTCTTGGCGCTGGTCGGGGTCGCTGCCTGCTTCTTCGTGGCGTCCGTGGAGCTGACCAGGGCCGACATGGGGTCATCTGCTTCGTCCCCCGCGTCGCCGTCGCTCTCATCGTCCGCAACTGCGGCGCCGCCCTGCTTCGCGACTTCTTTCTTCAGCGCGTCCCAGGCCTTGGAGGCCTTCAAGGCCCCTGCGGTCGGTTTACCTTTGGCGCACACCTTGAGCAGCCAAGCCTTTTGCATGTTCACGTGCACGAAAGTTATCTCTCCGAGGGGCCATGCGTGGAGCACCTTGACATCCTTTTCGGGGATGGGGGTGGTCTGCGCAAGCCAACCTCCACGGATGCACAAGACCTTCTCAACGCACACAGGGCTCCATTCGCTCGAAGTCGGCATGTGTGCTACTGCGCTGGACACAGCCGCAACTGCGGGCAAGGCGGGGGTGCGGGCAGTGGGGCCGCGCGCGGTTGAGCCAGATGGCGAGCTGAACGCCTCCCTGGAGGGCCTCCCTCGGTCCCTGCGATCCTCGCGCCTCCCTGGAGGGCCTCCGCCCTCAGAATGCTTCAAAGCAGTGCCGGGGCACTGCTTTGAAGCATCAGATGCTTCAAAGCAGTGCCGCGGCACTGCTTTGAAGCATTCTGAGGGCGGAGGCCCTCCAGGGCCTCCGCCCTCAGCCCAGGGCCCTCCAGGCCCTCCAGGGCCTCCAGGGAGGCCCTCCAGGGCCTCCAGGGAGGCCCTCCAGGGCCTCCAGGGCCCTCCAGGCCCTCCAGGGCGGACGCCCTCCAGGGCCTCCAGGGAGGGAGGGAGGGAGTGAGGAAATGAGTAGTTTCGGCTTCCAACTTGGGAGGAAGGGGAGAAAGGAGGAGGAGAGAGGGAGGAAGTGGAGGAAGGGCGAGGGAGGAGAGGGAGAAGGGAGGGAGGAGGTCCGTTTCGAACCTCCGTGCTCGATCGTCAGCGGTCCGCTACTGCGGCATCAGCTAACAGAAGCAGTGACACTGCAAACTACACGAGCGCTCCGCAACAGCGGTCACGCGTGCGCCCCCCCCTTCGGCCTGTTGCCCGCAACTGCGGTCACGCGAGCAAGCCGCCCTGACTGCCGCCACTGCGGCTTCTTAATTAATTAGAGCGACATCTTCCCGCTTTCGTCGAACCCTTTCTTCGATTTCTTCGGCGCGGGCTGGCCCGAAGGCTTCCCTTTGGCCCTCTTGGCCGCGTCCGTCTTCCACGTCTCCTCGGCCGCCTTCTTCTTCGGTGCGGTTTTGGGTCTCGCCTCCCACAGGAGCTCTTCTCCTTTCTTCACGGCCGTGGTATTCACCAGCACAGGGACATTCACGGCGAGCACGACCCCGCCTGTCCCAGGCACGCACACCGCCAATTCTTTCGTCTCCAGCTCCATGTTGATGCGCGCAACTGCGCTTTCATTACGGCTGTTTCTCTGCTGGATCTCCTGTTCCGTGACTCTGTTGACTGCCCAGAAGACGTGCATTGTCTCTTGCGCATCCCACTTCCATGCTCTCAACCGCACATCGTGGTCAGCCACGTCGGCGGGCGTCTTGTCCGCAGGCGGCTTGAACTCGGGGTGCAAGTAGAAGGTCGTGGGCGTGGCCCCATTTGGATCTCCTTTCACCCAGACTTGCACGGCCACCCTCTCGGGGTGCGTGCTTGCGGCGTGCACCTTGGATGCCTTTGGGACGCACGGCCACAACTCGATGCATTTTTCGTCGTTTGCAGCGGTTGCCTTGACGGTGCGTTTCTCTGTGTCAGCGTCTTGCAACACCTCTACTTGCGCTTCCGCAACTGCGGACATGTGGCGCGCCCAAAGGCACAGCAACACTGCGCTGACCAAAGCAGGCTCCCGCCCCAGCTCCTTCGCTGCCGCTGAACGCCTCCATTCGGCGATTGGCAAAGGGAAGGATCCGCGTGGAATGGCCGTCGTGTCCCTGCTGCGCTGGTGGTTCGTTGGTAATTGCGTCGTGGGGTCAAAGGAAATGACCGTCGGCATCAACTCGTGCTCCTCTGCGGAAGCCTTTGTCTTCCCCGCCACTGCGGGCTCATTCGGTTCTGGGCGCGGCAACGCGTTGAAATCGAACCAATCGGGCTTCCCGCCTCGGACTCCCACTTCGCCGAGGGCCTTCTCAAGGGCGTCCCGATTGGACTTCGGCTCCACCTTCCCCGTGGCCTCCGCGCAAGCGCGGAGGAGCGCCTGACGATGTCCTGGGATACTTCGTTCCTTGACGTGGGTGTCCTTCAGGTACTGCATGAAGCCGTCTGCGGTCAGTATGCACAGGTTCGCCTTGAACTCGATCGCCTTCTCAGGGCCCATGCCGTCGATGGCCTTGCTCAGCGTGAACAAGTACAAACGGAGAGCCGAGTTCATGTCGATGAGGAAGTCTCGGAACTCCTTCTTCTTCCACGATTGTTCTGGGTCAGGGCACCACACAGGAGTGTCAACGCCCCTCTTCCTCGCAGGCGCGTTCCTGTAGCATCGCATCACCACGGCAACCTTGACCCACGGCACTTCGTCGGGAAGCTCGCTGGCTGCCCCGAAGGCACCGAGCCGAAGGGCCCTTCTCCTGGAGTTCACGTAGACCTCGCAGAACTGGAGCAGCAAGGGGATGAACTGCGCTTTCGTGCTCCCGAGCCCAACAACGAACGAGAACAGCTCAATGAAGTCTGGGTCCTGAACGACTCGATCGAGTTCGTGCATGACGGAGAGCTTGACCTTTTCAAAGGCAACCTGATCCGCAACTGCGGCGTGCAGCTCCGCGTCAACAGCCTTGCACAGAACACGGAGCGCGGTGAGTTCAGTCGTTCGCAACGCAAAATCGGCTCCTTTATTGAGGGACTGGCTGATGAGCGAAGCACCAGTGGGTTCCTCGTCCATGATTTTCCAGCTAAGCACTTCCATGAGCATACCCCCCTGCACGAGTTTCTTAGCGACAGGGTCATGTTCCGCCACTGCGGCCATGTCGAGATTGCCGTCCTTATCGAGCACGCGCTTCAGCCTCGCGCTCTCGTCCTCCGTGAACTCCATGCCTTGGGGGATGGGCCACTTGGCTCCCAGGGCGCACGCCCGCAACACGAGGCACAAGTGGGAGTGCGAACACGTCCCATACGCAACGTCTGTTCCGCAACTGCGGTCGAAGCACGCAGCGAGGTGGCCGGTCGCTTTTTCCAGATTGTACTCTGTGTACGTCTGGAACTTCGGGTCCTCCTTTTTTCTCAGCACCAGCTCTTGTGCTGGGTACATCTGAACGCAGACACCTTCGTGGTCAGCTTCGGCTTGCGTGAATCCAGCCAGGAAGATTTTCACAGCGAGTTCCCGAACCCTTTCCTGCTGAGGGTAGTGCCCGCCTCGGTTGCCCGTGTGCGGGGCGAGCATGAGCACAGGGAGGCGCACCTTGTCCCCTGTCCTGAATCTAGACCTCAAGGCGTTGGCCCTCTGAAAGATCCCTTGCGTTCCGCCTGGAACTGCGGCTGTCTCGTCCGCCACTGCGGCTTTCTTGTCCGCCACTGCGGCATTATCTGTGCCGACGCTGTCGTTCATATCTGTGCCGACGCTGTCCGCCACTGCGGCCCGGAGCTCCGATATGGCGGACTATGGCACGACGTCCGTCGCTCAGGGTGGAGGCGTGTGTGCCAGGAGCCCAACGACCTGCTGAGCCGAATGCCTGCGGACGACTGAAGGCTCAGTTTTAATCCAAAATATCGGGCGAGAGCTTGGGGGGGGTGCAGGCTGGAGGAGGGAGGGGGGTGCAAGCTGGAGGAGGACGAGGAGGGGAAGGGGAAGGAGAGCTAGGACGGAGGTGGCGGGGGGATGCGGCCTGGAGGAGGACGAGGAGGGAGGAGGGAGGAGGGAGGAGGGAGGAGGGAGGAGGGAGGAGGGACGACGACGACGACGACTGCTGACGACAGACGACAGACTTGACGACGACGACGACCGACGACGACTGCTGACGACAGACGACAGACGCGACGACGACGACGGCAGCGACGACGACGAGGACGGACGACGACGATGATGATGACCCAGCGCGCGCACTCTCATTGCAAACTGCGGCTTCGCAACCGCGTGCTCTCCTATTATACGCAACCGCAACTGCGGCTTCGCAACCGCAACCCCGCAACTGCGGGCTATCCTACACCGCAACCGCAACACCGCAACTGCGGGCTATCCTACACTGGGATGCACTACGCAGGCAGCAGGCGCCCAGTAGTACCGAGCTCTGTTCCGCAACTGCGGCTCCTCGGTCTTGCCGCACTCACCGCTCGTCCGCAACTGCGGCAGATCGCGCCTCTTCGTGCTTCCGCTTGCTCGCCCGACTTGCGCGTCCGTGGCCGACGAAGACGATGTTTTGGTGGATGCCCTCGCACCAGTGCGTGCTGAAGGTCTTCTCGTTGAGCTCCTTCTGAATGACCTTGCCGATTGGGGGCAGCGCTGCCAAGCCGAGCTTTTCTCTGACTCCGCTACTGCGGTCAGGGTCATCCTCCCACTTGGGCATGTACTTCGCTGGAACCCAGCGCCGAGAGATGATGGAGTCGCTTGTTCGATGCATCCAATCAGGGAGCCACTGGGGATCGTTCTTCGACGGCCTCCCTGCAAAATCAATGTTGTAGTCCGCAATGCGCACGTCGCACGGGCCAATGGGGAGGACGTAATTCGGATGCATGACGCGTGTGCCCTCCACAATGCCTCCGAACAGGGCGGGTCCAGCCCTGAACACCACCCCCACCGGGCAGGTGTAGCTGGCTCCGCAACTGCGGCCAAATGCTGCGAGCTGCTCAGGCGGGATGTCAAACAGGCCGCACAAGAACCGCACATCATTTTTATGGATGGAAGCAACCGCGTCCTTGAAGAAAGCTGGATGCCACGCTGTTTGTTCTGTTTGCGTGATCTTCTGTTGGAGACGTTCGGTGACTGCGTGTCTGGACACGACGGCAAAACGGATCACCGCGGCAGGATTCATCTCGGAGCCCTTCAGGCGAAAGCTCAGGATCGTGACGGCGTGGGTGGCCCCAACAACATGACCCGCAACTGCGGTCTCTGCGATGATGTGCGGGCGCACGAGCACCACGCCCGTGTCTCTGAACAGGGCAACCGTCGTCCAGTAAGGCTCCACGGAGGCGTTTTTCAAAGTGACAGCGTCGTCGACGGCAGTCCTGAGTCCAACGCGAACGTCGTAGCTGCAAGCGCCTTCGACGTTCCCCGTGCGGAACAGCTCGGGGTCCCATACGACGAAGACGACCGCCGCAGTTTGGTGCAAGATGCACCTGAAGACATCTTCCTTTGTTGCCACCTTCGTGATGACCACCACGTTGAACACCAAAGCGATGGTGGACGGAACCCGATTGCCGTCTTCTGTACGAAGGAATCCTTCGTTCCACTTGGGGCGTTCCCCAAAGTAGTTTATCCCTGGAGGGGACCTGGTCCGCTGCTTCTTCCGCGGTGCTCCCGCATCTTCCCGCAACTGCGGTTCCGACGGAGGCCCCGCGCGACCCCGCGACTGCGGTTCTGACAGCGGCGAGTCTTCCGTGGGAGGCGGCCTTTTCCTCGGCCGCGAATCGGCCGAGGCGGTTGTCTCGGCGGCTTTCTCCTGGGAGGCGGCCTCGTCTTCGGGTTGGGCGCCTCGTTTGGACTCGGCTGCGAGCAGCACGGCCGAGGGCGCGCTGCTCCCAGATGAGCCGCGCGCGGCACCTGGCTCGCCGGCCACCCCCGCAACTGCGGTCTCGGTGGCGGCTCCCGTCACTGTTGGTTGGTCCTGCTGCTTCGTCGGCGTCTGCGCCCGAGGCCCCCATTTTGCCTTGGGGGTCAAGTGCGCCCTGCGCAACTGCGCCTCTTCGCGCCTCCCACCAGCAGAGCTCCCACTCGCAGCGCTTATCGGCGGCGGCGGCCGATATTCCCGCGAGGAGCTAGACGACTGCGGGGAGGCCTCGCGCGGCGGTCGCTCGGGGCTTCCGCTACTGCGGTCCTCCGTCGGCTCCGCGACTGCGGCATCCGCGGCAGCCCCTTGCAGGCCGAACCTTTCCCGCAGTTGCTGCTTCAGCTCGGCGAACCGCTTGTCGACCTCGGCTTTGCGACCTGGGTCCATGGCGTGGCCGCGCGCGGCCCCCGTCCGACGGGGGAACTGCGGCCGGCTTGGGAGAGGAAGGGCAACGAGGGAGACGGCGGGGATGAGGACGAGGAAGGCGAAGAGGAGGATGGAGAGGACGCGACGGAAGAGGATGGCGCGAAGAGCTCAGACGAGGGTGAAAGGAGCAAGGGGACTGCGACGAGGATGACGGGGCAGAAACGGAGGAGGAGGAATCAACAAAGTCCGCAACTGCGGCCCTCGGGGGGGAAAGCGACGAGGACGACGGGAAATGACTCGGCCAACGGAGGCGGGCTACGGCCAACGGAAGGAACTGCGACGAGGAGGAAAGGCGGAGGGAGGAGACTGCGACGAGGACGACGGGGAAGGGGCGACGAGGACGACGAACAACTGCGGATCCATCTGTTTAAGTACCTGTCTCCGCAACTGCGGCCGCGCTAATTAACGTCACGAGTGCTTCAACGGAGGTGATGCGCGCCCGAAGCACCTAATTACAGCGGTCAGTCGTGGGAGCGCCGCAACTGCGGCCAAGCTGTATGAAGTCGCTAGAAGGCAGCGCCGCAACTGCGGCCGAAAGCGCGCATAGTGAGTCAAACGAGCGCGGCGTCACGCGATCGGTCCCCGCAACTGCGGTTCCATGGCTGCGCAATCCCGCAACTGCGGTGTCAAGGCTGCGCGGACCACCGCGGTTGCAGCTGCGCCCCCTTGCTCGCGTCGAACCGCCCAGGATTCGGATGGGCGTGCAGCATCTTCCAGAACGTGAACGTTCCGTGGCCATCGCTCTTGCCGAGACCTGCCCTCGGGCCCCGCACGGGATGCGAGTGCGGCTCCACCTCATACGTGTTGAACTTCGGGCTAGACCAGGATGGGTGGACGCGAATGCCCGAGCCGTCGTCGCGGATGAGGACGAAATCCCACTGGGGCAGAGGGATTCTTTGCGCCTGTCCTCTGTCCACCCCTTTCGTGTGCCTCATGTTGTCGAGACTGCTAGGGCACGGGCGGCACTCGCAGCGGACCAACCCGCGACTGCGGTCATTGTCAGGGCCGCACACGACGCGCAGCATTGTAGGTCCATCCATCTGCGCGACCATCTCCAGCCAAGACCACGGCACTTTGACAGTGTGGTCCCAGTCCCAATCCCTGTTGTCCTGCGCCTTCCCCTTTGCGCGGTACTTAAGGATCTTCGAAATTTCCTCCGCAACTGCGGTACCTCCGAAGACGGGCGTGCGGCTGCCGAAAGGGTTTTCTCGGTCTTCGTACTCGTCTCGGAACCACTTCAAGGCCGCGTTGTGCTGCTTATAATTGCCGTTCCAGTTCGCCCTGAAGTTCTCGAAGAATTCCAACTTGAAAATTGGCAGCGGCTCATTGCGCACAATTTGAAACAGCGCAACTGCGCCTTGTTCTTCGCGCCCTGGGGGAAGCAGGGGACCGCCTCCTTTGCCCGCCGCTGTTGCGGCCGCGGGCTCCGCGGCAGGAGAACCTGCCGAGGCACTCGAGCGGCCACCTTCCCATGCATTCCACCAGCCACCCTCGTCGTCCCACCAGCGGGCGCCCTCCATTCCCCAACCCTCGCATCCGTTGCCGCCCCATCCGCCGCCCTCCCATCCGCGACTGCGGTCACTTCCGTCGCCGCCATCCTGCGCTTTTCCTCTCCATCCGCCAAGAGAATCTCCGCCGCCCCAGCCGCCACTGCGGTCACCTCCGCCGCCGTATCCGCCACTGCGGCCGCCCCAACCCCCACTTGTTCCCCAACCGCCGCCGCTGCTCTTTGAAGAATCCGCAACTGCGGCCCGTGTTTCCTCTTCCGCTTTGTCATCCCACCCTGCACGCATCTCTGCCCCGACTGCAGGCCGCGGAGGCGGGCGCGAGCCCGCCCAACCGCCGTGAAACCTACCGTCGGCGCGGGCTTGAGCCGAACGTGCATGGAGGAGGAGGATGAGGAGGAGGAGGGTGAATGTGAGGAGGAGGATGCGTTCCTGGGAGGCGTGCCTTCGCGTGCAACACAAGAGCCCTGAGAATTCCTGAGGCCCCTCCAACAGCCAAGGACGCGGATGACAAGAAAGTCGAGAAGATTGGGAACCGATTGAGGATTAAGAGGCGCGCGACGAAAGGGATGATGATGACGAAGAGGAAGATCAGTGAAGGGGAGGAGCGGACAGGAATTATGGAGGAGTGATAGCAGAGGAGGAAGAGGGGGAAGGGGGAGGAGGAGAGGAGGAGGAGGAGGGAGAGGAAAAGGGGGAGGAGGAGGAGGAGGAAGAAGGTGAGGAGGAGGAGGAGGAGGAGGAGGAGGAAGAGGAGGAGGAGGAGGAGGAGGAGGAAGAGGAGGAGGACGACGACGACGAGGAGGAGGAGGAGGAGGAGAGGGAGAAGGAGAACGGGGACAGGAGGACAAGGACGGAGAAATATAACAAATGAGGGGGAGGAGGCGGAGGAGGAGGAGGACGAGGAGGAGAAGCAGGAAGAGGAGGAGGAGAGGGGGGAGGAAGAGTGCGCGTGAGACTGGGAGAACGAGGTAATTAATTAGAGAGGGAACGGGGGAGGAGGGAGGACAAGGAAGAGCATACAGCGACGAGAAGAGGAGAAGGAACAGACGAAGGCTCCTGCTGATCGCATTTCCGCATCGTTCAAAGCAGTGCCGGGGCACTGCTTTGAACGACTGGTGATGTTCAAAGCAGTTCCCCGGCACTGTGTTCCATCGTCGCCGTTATAAGGGCTATTGGATTAAGCTTGCTCCGATTCCATCGGCTCTTTCCGAGACGAGATCATCATCTTCAGGCACTTCCCTTCGAAGGAATGGAGAAGCGAAAGAGTATGAGAATCTGCAGTGGTGGTCTCCATACCGTACAAAGCCAGGCTCTGGACTCTATCCTGGTATCTCCGAAGCTTATCCTTGAGGGGGATACAATTCGACCTGAAATACCCTGCCTGGGAGTAAAATGCACGGCGAGCACAGTCCAGGCGAAAGGATACATCACGATGTACAGGACAATTATATTCACTATGCAGCTGCGTGCCAAGTACGTCCATAGAAACGACCCGACGGTAACATAACTCATCAATCTGCTGCACCGCATTCCTCCCACCACATGCATCAGAGAAAATCGGGATTTTCAGATCCATCGAACGTGGAATGTTCCCGTCCTCATCCAAGACAGCGGGAGCTCCACACACCATGTACTTCAGCGATGTGGGTTTCCATCGCATCGAGAAACTGCAAAGTGGAAGTGTCAAATCTCTTACCATTCGAGTAAGCTCCTCACGGCTACGGCTGACGAGGTACACGTTATCTGCCCAGATAAAATGATTCACCACCGACCGATGCTCCGTCCCGAAATCAACCGCATACCCCAGGCCCTGAACGTCCCAATTATGGATAACGTCACCCCACATGGCAGCAATAATGAGGTTAAAGCCCAAGGGCCGGGGGACTCGTAGAGCTTCCTGACAACATATATTATCGGGAAAAATTGCAGAGAACGAATAGTTGTTAAGCCCAACTGGAGTATCAGACCGAGTTCAGACCTCTGAATACGACAGACGGACGCGTCTAATGTCTCGGAATCGATTCCTGCGATTACCCGCCCTGCAGCCTCCCTACAGCCCGAATTAAGTGCAGAACGCCGACAGTAGCTCTCAAGATGACTGGAAGAATACGAACAGTTCCGTGATTCTGGATCGCGCAACAGACCGATTTCAGAGCTCTGGATTCAACAGGCGAACGCGCATGATGATTCTGAGTGCGGTAGGTGTGCTCACCAGCACTGTAGTTGCCCTGAAGCTCGAGTTCAGTAGAAAATGCCGACAACGCGTACCAAGTTGACTCGAATAATACGAATAGGTTTGCGGACCTAGCTCGGCTAGCAGACCGATTTTAGACCTATGTATTCGACAGGCGAACACATCTGATCATTCTGAGTGCGATGGCAGTGCTAACCAGCACTGTAGCTGCCCTGCAGCTCGAATTAAGTAGAAAATACCGACACCGCGTATCAAGTTGACTCGAAAAATACAAACAGGTTTGCAGCTCGGCTGACAGACCGAGTTCAGACCTCTGGATTCAACAGGCGAACGCGCCAGTTCATTCTGCATGCATTAGCTGTGCTGAACAGCTCTGTGGCTGCCCTGGAGCTCGAGTTATCTTCAGAAAACCGTCAGCGCATATCAAGATAACTCAAAACGGTCGTTCCCGCCAGAGTGCTTTTTGGCCTTCAAAGTTACCCGATCGAGCTGAGATCAAGATGCAGAGCGGGAATAAGATCGAATATCACGGGAAAAAATACTAGAGCTCTAACGAATTGTCAAATTTCGAGAACGAAATTTTCAACCGAGCAAAAGTCATCAAAAGTTCCGTCGAGATTTTTCTTGCCAACTAGCTCTCCAGCGCGCCGGAATTACTCTTAGCTTCCAGCTATAACTAGCTAAGGGAAGCTCTACGAGTTACTAGCTGCACCCCGCGCCGGAATTCCTCCAGCTCATCGATGACGAAGAGCTCTACGAGGTACTGGGCACCGGCGGTAAACCGTCAACCAGGTTACCGCCGGGACCCTCGTAGAGCTCTTTTCTCACACCGCGCTCCTCAGAACACAGGGAGTAAGCTTCTGGAGTGAGAAACGAAAAAATCGAAAAATCACGTTTTTCTGTTTTTATCCAAAACGGATGAACTCGAAACGGTCGTTTCCCGGCACGTGCGACTTTTTTGGCCTTCAAAGTTACCCGATCGAGCTGAGATCAAGATGGCGAGCGGGAATAAGATCGAATATCATGGGAAAAAATACTAGAGCTCTAACGAATGGTCAAATTTCGAGAACAAAATTTTCAACCGACCAAATGTCAGCAAAAGGTCCGTCGAGATTTTTCTTGCCAACTAGCTCTCCAGCGCTCCGGAATGGCGCCGGCGGTGAACCGTCAACCTGGTCACCGCCGGGAACCTCGTAGAGCTCCTTGCATCCGTGAGAAAGCTCAGCATCGAAGCGGGAGCTTCTGGGAGCTTTTCTACAGAAAAAATCAAGTTGATAATTTTCGGAGTCAACATGAAGTCGGTTCCTCCAAGTGAACTGGTACTGAAAATCACTCTAGAGAGCTGAGCTGCTCAGGGAACGAAGTTTATATCTCAATGCTCGGCGTAAAATTATGCTTTCTCAAGTAAATTGTCAAATATCTTTGAAATTTTAGCAAAACCATCCCAAAGTTGCCACATTGTCTCTTTTCATCGGGTCGGCCAACTGGGGCGCCGCGGTAAACCGTCAACCTTTCTTACCGCCGGGGGAACTCGTAGAGCTTCTTCAATAATCTCCTGCAGAAAAAAATCCACAAAGCACGACTATAAATTCAGTTTTAAGCCCAAGCGATTCAGACCTATCAAGATAAACGCTAAAAAAAAAAACAGTTCGCACCCCAGTTTCGAGTATCAAACGAGTTCAGACCCTCTGAATGCGACAGGCGGAGCGCGTCTGATGTCTTGCGAACCCACTCAGTGATTCCCAGGCCCTGAAGCCACCTACAGCCCGAGTGAGTGCAGAAAACCGACAGTATCGACTCGAATAAAATAATAAATATTGCGTAACCTAGTTCGAGCAGCAGACCGAGTTCCGAGCTCTGGAATCGACCAAAAGACGCGCCTGATGTGTGCAAATCGATATATGTGACCTGCAGCACTGTAGCCCTCCCCGAGCACGAGTTGAGTGCAGAAAATTGAAAGCCCGTCTCAAGATCATTCGGACAATACGAACAGTTTCGCGAACCTAGCTCGGGCAGCAGGCCGAGTTCAGAGGTCTCAGTCAATAGACGAACGCGACTGATCATTCCCCATCGATGTCTGTCACAATGAGCCCTGTAGCTGCCCTACAGCTCGAACAGAAAACCGAGAGCGTCTATCAAGATGACTCGAATAATACGAATAGGTTTGCGGACCCAGCTCGGCTAGCAGACCGAGTTCAGACCTCTGGATTCAACAGGCGAACGCTCGTGATGATTCTGAGCGCGATAGATGTGCTTACCACTGTAGCTGCCCTAAAGCTCGAGTTAAGTACAGAAAACCGAGAGTGTCTATCAAGATGACTCGAATAATACGAATAGCTTTACGGGCCTAGCTCGGCTGGCAGACCGACTTCAGACCTCTGGATTCAACAGGCGAACGCGCGTGATGATTCTGAGTGCGATAGCTGTGCTTACCAGCTCTATAGCTGCCCTACAGCTCGAGTTAAGTACAAAATACCGGCAGCGCGTATCAAGATGACTCGAAACGGTCGTTCCCGCCGAGACGCTTTTTGGCCTTCAAAGTTACCCGATCGAGCTGAGATCAAGATGGCGAGCGGGAATAAGATCGAATATCACGGGAAAAAATACTAGAGCTCTAACGAATGTTCAAACTGGCGCCGGCGGTGAACCGTCTCTCTGGTCACCGCCGGGAACCTCGTAGAGCTCCTTGCATCCGTGAGAAAGAAAGGGAGAGCTTCTGCGAGCTTGTATACAAAACTTCAAGTTGAGATTTTTCGGAGTCAACATGAAGTCGGTTGCTCCAAGTGAACTGGTACTGAAAATGGCTCTAGAGGGCTGAGCTGCTCAGGAAACAAATTTTATATGTCAATGCTCGAAGTAAAAATCTGCTTTCTCAAATAAATGATCAAATATCTTTCAAAAAATTGCAAAACCGACCAAAAGTGAACACTTTGTCCTTTCTGGCCGGGTGCGCCAACTAGCTCCACCCCGCGCCGGAACTGGCGCCGGCGCCGTCAATCTGGTCACCGCCGGGACCTCGTAGAGCTCATCACTGGTAAGAGTGCAGAGAATCGACACAGAGTCAAAAAAATCAGATTTTTCGAAAATCTTCAAATTCGATTTTTTCGATGTTCATATTCGCTTAGTTCCTGGTAGTCAGCTCATCTGAAAATGCATCGAGAGAACTAAGCTGCTGTTGGAGAGAAGTTTATATGCCAATGCTCGGCGTAAAAATCTGCTTTCTCAAAATAAATGGTCAAATATCTTTCAATTTTTCGCAAAACCACCCAAAAGTTACCACATTGTCCGCCTCAGCCGGCTGGGCCAACTAGCTCCAGCCCGCGCCGGAATTCCTCTAGCTCATCGATGCCGAAGAGCTCTACGAGGTATTTCGAGAAAAAAATTTCAACCAACCAAAAGTCACCAAAAGGTCGGTCGAGATTTTTCTTGCCAACTAGCTCTCCGGCGCCCCGGAATTACTGGGCGCCGGCGGTAAACCGTCAACCTTTGTTTTTGCGGCTTTGCGAGGCTCCTACTAGCCCTAGGGCCACGAGCAAGCACGAGGTCAGGTGTCTTCAGGTAGCGAAAGCTCTTATTCGAACATAAAGTCAAGACAACCCAGAAGCAGCGAAGCTGCGATGAATCATCAATCACAAATATGAGCGAAAGAGCAGAACGCACACAGAAATGAATCAAATGCAGTCAACTAATCATGCAAGAGAAATGGAGAACTCTCAGCGAAGCTGAGTATATCATAGTCAGGGAAAGAAACAACGTATTGAGAAACTGCAACTATCAAGTCTGTGGTAACCATAGAGCTGCCTGTGGGAGCGCAGCGTACGATGCACTTCCAAAGCACTGAGTCTGTCATCAGTAACAGGTTTTTTTTTTGTTTTGTCGTTGGACAAATTAAGCCAAAGGCCCTCTCAAAAACTGACTTCCATATCAGCTCGAAGCGGGGTCCCGTCGATCCCAATACCGTGCTGGTGGAGGCCTATGCCATCCAGCAACCGCACCCACATCCCTCAGACGACACGCCGCTATCGAAACCAGCCCGAAATAGCAGCAGCAACGTAAAATTTCTTCGTTCATAATTCATGTGTAAACGGACTACATTTGAACTAAAATATCGGGCCCCTCTCGCGCGCCTGGTTTTTTTTTTGGGGGTTTTTAAGGTTAAAGGACGTCGGCTCGAGTATTCCACTCCCGAAAATCATGACGAACTAGATCCATCCCCGCCGCTGGAGGTCGTATATTCTAGCAGCTACAAAGCCCATCAAGCGTATTGATTGTTTTCGATATTCTATCAGCATATGATCTATTATCTGCACGCCACCGCCCCGTAGCCCAGCTAACCACGAGGAGCGAGTCACCCACCACCTCCAGAGGGATTCCAGGGGCCTCCAGGTTCCAACGAGTTGCTTTCATATTATGAAGGGCAATGCGCTTTGCAAGTTTCTCAGCAGCCATCGGACTATCATCCGTGCTCACCTGAATTTCACCATGCACTGAGGGCGCCAAATAGGCGGGCGAACTCACAGGTCCACACGTTGACACCTCCTGGAAACATCGAAGCATGCTCTGTGTACAAAGGTGCGAGACATATTGCATAAATCCAAGCTGGGAACCTGTGAACTGAACCCACCAATCATCCCCGAAGAACTCAGCTAATGTATATTGCCATGATCTCTGGCCAATGCTTTCCGTCCCTCGACAGCGACGTTTGTAGGAAGAAGCCTCCGACCAGTTGCCAAAGTGTCTCATCGTCTCACTCATAAGTGTGCGATTGCGATCAGAGTACGGTCCAAACACAAAACACGCCATACTGGGAATAGCGCCATGTCCTCTCAGCCGCCTCCTTCCAAGCCCCCCCCCCCCCCCCCCTGATCACTTTCTCAACAATCATGCTATTTGCGAAGCTTGCAATGTCTTTTGCGAAATTCCAATGCAACATCAGATAACGCTGGACAAGAGAGGAGTACCCAGCCTTCAAGAAACGATCCCGTGCAACATGATACCTCCTTTCCTGATAAGCTTGCTCCGTTTCCGTCGGCCCTTTCCGAGACGAGATCATCATCTTCAGGCACTTCCCTTCGAAGGAATGGAGAAACGAAAGAGTATGAGAATCTGCAGTGGTGGTCCCCATGCCGTACAGAGCCAAGCTCTGGACTCTATCCTGGTATCTCCGAAGCTTATCCTTGAGGGGGATACAATGCGACCTGAAATACCCTGCCTGGGAGTAAAATGCACGGCGAGCACAGTCCAGGCGAAAAGATACATCACGATGTACAGGACAGTTATATTCACTATGCAGCTGCGTGCCCAGTACGTCCATAGAAATGACCCGACGGTAACATAACTCATCAATCTGCTGCACTGCATTCCTCCCACCACATGCATCAGAGAAAATCGGGATTTTCAGATCCATCGAACGTGGTATATTCCCGTCCTCATCCAAGACAGGGGAGCTCCACCCCAACCAGTCTTCAGCGATGTGGGTTTTCATCGCATTCGAGAAACTGTAAAGTGGAAGTGTCAAATCTCTTACCATTCGAGTAAGTCCTCACGCTACGAGTGACGAGGTACACGTTATATGCCCAGATAAAATGATTACCACCGACCGATGCTCCGTCCCGAAATCAACCGCATACCCAGCCACTGAACGTCCCAATTATGGATAACGTCACCCCACATGGCAGCAATAATGAGGTTAAAGCCCAAGGGCCGGGGGACTCGTAGAGCTTCCTGACAACATATATTATCGGGAAAAATTGCAGAGAACGAATAGTTGTTAGCCCAACTGGAGTATCAGACCGAGTTCAGACCTCTGAATACGACAGACGGACGCGTCTAATGTCTCGGAATCGATTCCTGCGATTACCCGCCCTGCAGCCTCCCTACAGCCCGAATTAAGTGCAGAACGCCGACAGTAGCTCTCAAGATGACTGGAAGAATACGAACAGTTCCGTGATTCTGGATCGCGCAACAGACCGATTTCAGAGCTCTGGATTCAACAGGCGAACGCGCATGATGATTCAGAGTGCGGTAGGTGTGCTCACCAGCACTGTAGTTGCCCTGAAGCTCGAGTTCAGTAGAAAATGCCGACAACGCGTACCAAGTTGACTCGAATAATACGAATAGGTTTGCGGACCTAGCTCGGCTAGCAGACCGATTTTAGACCTATGTATTCGACAGGCGAACACATCTGATCATTCTGAGTGCGATGGCAGTGCTAACCAGCACTGTAGCTGCCCTGCAGCTCGAGTTAAGTAGAAAATACCGACACCGCGTATCAAGTTGACTCGAAAAATACAAACAGGTTTGCAGCTCGGCTGACAGACCGAGTTCAGACCTCTGGATTCAACAGGCGAACGCGCCAGTTCATTCTGCATGCATCAGCTGTGCTTAACAGCTCTGTGGCTGCCCTGGAGCTCGAGTTATCTTCAGAAAACCGTCAGCGCATATCAAGATAACTCAAAACGGTCGTTCCCGCCAGAGTGCTTTTTGGCCTTCAAAGTTACCCGATCGAGCTGAGATCAAGATGCAGAGCGGGAATAAGATCGAATATCACGGGAAAAACCTAGAGCCTAACGAATTGTAAAATTTTCGAGAACGAAATTTCAACCGAGCAAAAGCCTCAAAAGTTCCGTCGAGATTTTTCTTGCCAACTAGCTCTCCAGCGCGACCGGAATTACTCTTAGCTTCCAAGTATAATAGCTAAGGGAAGCTCTACGAGTTACTAGCTGCACCCCGCGCCGGAATTCCTCTAGCTCATCGATGACGAAGAGCTCTACGAGGTACTGGGCACCGGCGGTAAACCGTCAACCAGGTTACCGCCGGGACCCTCGTAGAGCTCTTTTCTCACACCGCACTCATCAGAACACATGAAGAAAGCTTCTGGAGCGAGAAACGAAAAAATCGAAAAATCACGTTTTTCTGTTTCTATCCAACGAGATGACTCGAAACGGTCGTTCCCGCCCGTGCGCTTTTTGGCCTTCAAAGTTACCCGATCGAGCTGAGATCAAGATGGCGAGCGGGAATAAGATCGAATATCATGAGAAAAAATACTAGAGCTCTAACGAATGGTCAAATTTCGAGAACAAAACTGGCGCCGGCGGTGAACCGTCAACCTGGTCACCGCCGGGAACCTCGTAGAGCTCCTCTCACTGGTGAGAGTGCAGAGAATCGACACTGAATGGAAAAATAGATTTTTTTGGGAAATCTTCAAATTCAATTTTTTGGATGTTTATATTCGCTCAGATTCTGGAAGTCAACTCGTGTAAAAATGCAATGAGAGAGCTGAGCTGCTACCGGAGAGGAGTTTAAAAGCCAATGCTCGGCGTAAAAATCTGCTTTCTCAAAATAAATGGTCAAATATCTTTCAAAAAATCGCAAAACCACCCAAAAGTTGTCACATTGTCCGCCTCCGCCGGATCGGCGAACTGGCGCCGGCGGTAAACCGTCAACCTTTCTTACCGCCGGGGGACTCGTAGAGCTTCCTGACAATTTATAATGTGGGAAAGAATTTCAGAGAACGACTAGTTTTTCAGCCCAAGCGATTATAGACCTCTCAAGATGACTCAACAAAACAAACAAACAGTTTTCTAATCGAGCTCGAGTATGAAACCGAGTTCAGACCTCTGAATGAGACAGACGGACGCGTCTGATGTCTGCAGATCGATTCCTGTGATTACCAGCTCTGCAGCCCCCCATACAGCCTGAGTTAAGTGCAGAAAACCGAGAGTACCTCTCAGAATGACTCGAATAATACAACAGTTTCGCGGATCTCGTTCGAGCAGCAGACCGAGTTCGGAGCTCTCGCTTCGACGAACGGACGCGCCTGATGTCTCGAACTCGATTCCTGTGACTAGCAGCACTCTAGCCCTCCCCCAGCACGATTTAAGTACAGAAAACCGAGAGCACTTCTCAAGATAACTCGAACAATACCAATAGGTTTGCGACCCTAGCTCGGCTAGCAGACCGAGTTCAGACCTCTGGATTCAACAGGCGAACGCGCCTGATCATTCTGAATGCATTAGCTGTGCTGACCAGCTCTGTAGCTGTCCTGAAGCTCGAGTTATCTTAAGAAAACCGACAGCGCGTATCAAGATGACTCAAAATGGCTGTTCCCGCCTGCCTGCTTTTTGGTCTTCAAAGTTACCCGATCGAGCTGAGATCAAGATGGCGAGCGGGAATAAGATCGAATATCATGGAAAAAATACTAGAGCTCTAACGAATGGTCAAATTTCGAGAACAAATTTTTCAACCGACCAAAAGTCACAAAAAGGTCCGTCGAGATTTTTTTCTTTGCCAATTACGCCCTCTCCCACCGCCCCGGATATTACTCTTAAGATTCCGCTTCCAGCAATAACTGCTAAGGGAAGCCTCTACGAGTTACTAGCGCCACCGCGCCGGAATTACTCTAGCTCGTCGATGACGAAGAGCTCACGAGGTAAGGTTCGCCGTCGGAGATTTTTATGCCAAATAGCTCTACAGCGCGCCGAAATTACTACTGGGCGCGGCGGTAAAACCGTCAACCTTGTTACCGCCGGAGGGAACTCGCTAGAGCTTCCTGACAAAAATTAATGGTCGGAGAAAATGAGAGAACAAATAGTTTTCAGCCAAACCCAAGTCGAGTATCAGACCGAGTCCGGCCCCCCTCCCCCCAACCCACCCCCCCCCCCCCCCCCCCCCCCCCCCACCGCCCACCCAGGACCTCTGAATGCAGCAGACAGAGGCGTCTGATGTCTCCGAATCGAGTCCTGTGATTACCCGCCCTGCAGCCCCCCTACAGCCCGAGCTAAGTGCAGAACGCCGACAGTAGCTCTCAAGATGACTGGAAGAATACGAACAGTTTCGTGATTCTAGATCACGCAGCAGACCGACTTCAGAGCTCTGGATTCGACAGGCGAACGCGCCTGATTATTCTGGGTGCGATAGGCGTGCTTACCTGTAACTGCCCTACAGCTCGAGTTAGTAGGAAATACCGACAAGGCCAGCACTGCAGCTGCCATACAGCTCGAGTTAAGTTGAAAATACCGACAGCGCGTATGAAGTTGACTCGAATAATACGAATAGGTTTGCGAACCTAGGGCTAGCAGATCGAGTTCAGACCTATGAATTCGACGACCGCGCCTGATCATTCTGCCTGCGATAGGCGTGCTTACCAGCACTCTAGCTGCCCTACAGCTCGAGTTAAGTCGAAAATACCGCGTATCAAGTTGACTCGAATAATACGAATAGGTTTGCGGACCTAGCTCAGCTAGCAGACCGAGTTCAGACCTATGGATTCATGAGGTGAATTGAACGCGCCTGATTATTCTGAGTGTGAAAGGTGTGCTTACCAGCACAATAGCTGGCCTGCAGCTCGAGTTAAGTGGAGAATACCGACAACGCATATCAAGTTGACTCGAATAATACGAATAGGTTTGCGGACCTAGCTCGGCTTGCAGACCGAGTTCAGACCTATGGATTCAACAGGCGAGCGCGCCTGATGATTCTGCATGCGATGGGTGTGCCCACCAGCACTGTAGCTGCCCTACAGCTCAAGTTAAGTTAAAAATACTGACAACTCGTTCAAGTTGACTCGAATAATACGAATAGGTTTGCGGACCTAGCTCGGCTAGCAGACCGAGTTCAGACCTCTGGGTTCAACAGGCGAACGCGCCTGATCATTCTGCATGCATTAGCTGTGCTTACCAGCTCTGTAGCTGCCCTAGAGCTCGAGTTATGTTCGAAAAACCGACAGCGCGTATCAAGATGACTCGAAACGGCCGTTCCCGCCAGAGTGCTTTTTGGCCTTTAAAGTTACCCGATCGAGCTGAGATCAAGATGGCGAGCGGGAATAAGATCGAATATCACGGGAAAAAATACTAGAGCTCTAACGAATTGTTCAAATTTCGAGAACAAAATTTTCAACCGAGCAAAAGTCAGCAAAAGTTCCGTCGAGATTTTTCGAGCCAACTAGCTCTCCGGCGCGCCGGAATTACTCTTAGCTTCAGCTATAACCAGCTAGGGGACTGGGCGCCGGCGGTAAACCGTCAACCTTTCTTACCGCCGGGGGACTCGTAGAGCTTCCTGACAATATATAATGTGGAAAAGAATTTCACAGAACGACTAGTTTTTCAGCCCAAGCGATTATAGACCTCTCAAGATGACTCTAACAAAACAAACGAACAGTTTTCCAATCGAGCCCGAGTATGAAACCGAGTTCAGACCTCTGAATGCGACAGGCGGACGCGTCTGATGTCTGCGGATCGATTCCTGTGATTACCAGCTCTGCAGCCCCCCCATACAGCATGAGTTAAGTGCAGAAAACCGAGAGTACCTCTCAGGATGACTTGAATAATACAACAGTTTTGCGGATCTCGTTCGAGCAGCAGACCGAGTTCCGAGCTCTCGGTTCGACGAACAGATGCGCCTGATGTTTCGAAATCGATTCCTGTGACCAGCAGCACTGTAGCCCTCCCCCAGCACGATTTAAGTACAGAAAACCGAGAGCACTTCTCAAGATGACTCGAACAATATCAATAGATTCGCGAACCTAGCTCGGGGAGCAGGCCGAGTTCAGAGCTCTTGATTCACCAGACGAACGCGCCTGATATTTCTCAATCGATTTCTGTGATTATGAGCTCTGTGGCTGCCCTACAGATCGAATTAAGTACGAAAAACCGAGAGCGTCTGCTACAATGACTCGAATAATACAAATAGGTTTGCGACCCTAGCTCGGCTAGCAGACCGAGTTCAGACCTCTGGAGTCAACAGGCGAACGCGCCTGATCATTCTGAATGCATTAGCTGTGCTCACCAGCTCTGTAGTTGTCCTGAAGCTCGAGTTATCTTGAGAAAACCGACAGCGCGTATCAAGATGATTCGAAACGGCCGTTCCCGCCGGGACGCTTTTTGGCCTTCAAAGTTACCCGATCGAGCTGAGATCAAGATGGCGAGCGGGAATAAGATCGAATATCACGGGAAAAAATACTAGAGCTCAAACGAATTGTTGAATTTCGAGAACAAAATTTTCAACCGACCCAAAGTCAGCAAAAGGTCCGTCGAGATTTTTCTTGCCAACTAGCTCTGGGACGCGCCGGAATTACTCTTAGCTTCCAGCTATAACTAGCTAAGGGAAGCTCTACGAGGTAAGCTCTACGAGTTATTACTCTTAGCTTCCAGCTACTGGGCGCCGGCGGTAAACCGTCAACCTTTCTTACCGCCAGGAGACTCGTAGAGCTTCCTGACAATATATACTGTGGAAAAAAACTCGAAAGAACGACTATTTTTTAAGCCCAAGCGATTTCAGACCTCTCAAGATGACGCTAACAAAAAACGAACAGTTTCGCAACCCAGTTCGAGTATCAAACCGAGTTGAGACCTCTGAATGCGACAGGCGGGCGCGTCTGATGTCTGCGAATCCACTCATGTGATTCCCAGCACTGAAGCCCCCCTACAGCCCGAGTTAAGTGCAGAAAACCGACAGTATCGATTCGAATAATATAATAGTTTTGCGAACCTAGTTCGAGCAGCAGACCGAGTTCCGAGCTCTGGAATCGACCGAAAGACGCGCCTGATGTGTGCAAATCGATATATGTGACCTGCAGCACTGTAGCCCTTCCCCAGCACGAGTTGAGTGCAGAAAATTGAGAGCATGTCACAAGATCATTCGGACAATACAAACAGTTTCGCGAACCTAGCTCGGGCAGCAGGCCGAGTTCAGAGCTCTCGGTACAATAGACGAACGCGACTGATAATTCCCCAGCGATGTCTGTCACAATGAGCCCTGTAGCTGCCCTACAGCTCGAGTTAAGTACAGAAAACCGAGAGCGTCTATCAAGATCACTCCAATAATACTGATAGGTTTGCGGACCTAGCTCGGCTAGCAGGCCGAGTTCAGACCTCTGGATTCAACAGACGAACGCGCGTGATGATTCTGAGTGCGATAGCTGTGCTTACAAGCACTGTAGCTGCCCCAAAGCTCGAGTTAAGTACAGAAAACCGAGAGTGTCTATCAAGATGACTCGAATAATACAAATAGGTTTGCGAACCTAGCTCGGCTGGCAGACCGAGTTCAGACCTCTGGATTCAACAGGCGAACGCGCCTGATAATTCTGAGTGCGATGGCTGTGCTCACCAGCTCTGTAGCTGCCCTTCAGCTCGAGTTAAGTACAAAATACCGATAGCGCGTATCAAGATGACTCGAACCGGCCGTTCCCGCCCGTGCGCTTTTTGGCCTTCAAAGTTACCCGATCGAGCTGAGATCAAGATGGCGAGCGGGAATAAGATCGAATATCATGGGAAAAATACTAGAGCTCTAACGAATGGTCAAATTTCGAGAACAAAATTTTCAACCGAGCAAAAGTCACCAAAAGGTCCGTCGAGATTTTTCTTGCCAACTAGCTCTCCAGCGCGCCGGAATTACTCTTAGCTTCCAGCTATAACTAGCTAAGGGAAGCTCTACGAGTTATAACTAGCTAAGGGAAGCTCTACGAGTTACTAGCTCCACCCCGCGCCGGAATTCCTCTAGCTCATCGATGCCGAAGAGCTCTACAAGGTACTGGGCGCCGGCGGTAAACCGTCAACCAGGTTACCGCCGGAAGACCTCGTAGAGCTCCACGAAGTCAGAAACAACTTTAAAATGCTTAGAACTCAAAGCTGAGAGCACTGGACAAGCTTAAAAAGATGATTCAGAAAAAACGCATTTTTTGGTGTCGTCGACATGTCTATACAGGCGCAGTTTTTCAGTTCTACCAGCGAAGCCATCCATATGAAGTCTCGCGCTCTCAGTGACATGCGCGAGATCATTCTGCATCGACTCACCTGCACCAGAACTCTCTAGGTCACCCATAGATCGGGATAAATTCGAAAAATCACCCGACACGAAAAATGCAAATTATAGAAATCTATATTTTTCACTAATTTTGACAATTCGAATCAATTTAGGCACTCTCGTGGCTCCCACTCGATGTCTCGTATGCCGCTGCTTCGATTTGAATGTACCAGACATGCCTAGCATGCAGCCAGCTCGAGTTATCATCGAAACACCGTCCGCAACACGCATGCATAGAGACGGTTTTCCGACCATAGCTCCTGACGCAGCCATTTCTGAACACTCTCGCGCTTCCAGTGAGATGCGCCAGATCATTCTGCATCGACTGGTGTGCGTGAGAGGTCTGTAGCTTGCTGACAGCTCGAGTTAAGTAAAGCCAACCACCGTCACCTGCCAAACTGCACTGCAGGCAAAGTCGGTTCCTGCAAGTCTTTTGACAGTAATATTGCCCCTAGAGCCCTGAAAATTTCACCAGCAGGTGCGCCATAGCTTACTGTATGTGAGAGAAATCCGTTTTCTGAAAACGAATTGTCAAATCTTGCACAAAGTTTCAAAAACCGACCCCAGGTTAACACATTGTCTCTTTTGGTCGGGTCGGTCAACTAGCTCCACCTTGCGCCCGAATTCCTCTTAGCTCATCTCGTCGAAGAGCTCTACGAGGTATTACTCTTAGCTTCCAGCAATAACTTGCTGAGGGAAGCTCTACGGGTTATTCCTCTATCGATGACGAAGAGCTCTACGAGGTACTGGCGCCGGCGGTGAACCGTCAACCTGGTCACCGCCGGGAACCTCGTAGAGCTCCTTGAATCCGTGAGAAAGCTCAGCATCAAAGCGGGAGCTTCTGGGAGCTTTTCTACAAAAACTTCAAGTTGAGATTTTTTCGGAGTCAACATGAAGTCGGTTCCTTCAAGTGAACTGGTACTGAAAATGACTCTAGATGGCCGAGCTGATCAGGGAACGAAGTTTATATCTCAATGCTCGGAGTAAAAATCTGCTTTTTCAAAATGAATTGTCAAATATCTTTCAAAAAATTGCAAAACCACCCAAAAGTTGTCACATTGTCCGCCTCGGCCGGCTGGACCAAAGTTCTCACTCCCAGCGAAGCTATTCATATGAAGTCTCGCGCTCTCAGTGAGAGCGCGAGACCATTCTGCGTCGACAAAAATGCACCAGAACTCTCTAGGTCACCCATAGATCGATATAAATTAGAAAAAAATCATCCGACACAAAAAATATAAAATTGTACAAATCGATATTTTTCATTAATTTTGAAAATTCTAATCAATTTGGGCACTCTCGAGGCTCATTCGATGTCTCGCATGTCGCTGCTTCGATTGGAATGCACCTGGCATGCATAGCATGCACTCAGCTCGAATTATCATCGAAACACCGTTCGCAACACGCATACATAGAGACGGTATTTCGATCATAACTCCTGACTCAGCCATTTCGAGGAACTCTCGAGCTTCCAGTGTGACGCGTCAGATCATTCTGCATCGACTGGTGTGCGTGAGAGGTCTGTAGATTGCTGACAGCTCGAGTTAAGTATAGCCAACCACCGTCACCTGCCAAACTGTACTGCGGGCAAAGTCGGTTCCCGCAAGTCTTTTGATAGTAACATTGCTTTTAGAGCCCTGAAAATTTTACCAGCAGGTGCGCCATAGCTTATTGTAGGTAGGAAAAATCCAACTTATGAAAGCGAATTGTCAAATCTTGCACAATGTTCCAAAAACCGACCCCAGGTTGCCACATTGTCTCTTTTGGTCGGGTCGGCCAACTAGCTCCACCCTGCGCCCGAATTCCTCTTAGCTCATCTCGTCGAAGAGCTCTACGAGGTACTGGCGCCGGCGGTGAACCGTCAACCTAGTCACCGCCGGGAACCTCGTAGAGCTCTTTTCACTGATAAGAGTGAAGAGAATCGACCCAGAGTGGAAAAATAGATATTTTTCGAAAATCTTCAAATTGGATGTTTTTGATGTTCATACTCGCTCAGATCCCGGAAGTGAGCTCGTGCAAAAATGCATCAAGAGAGCTCAGCTTTGGTCAGAGAGGAATTTTTATTCCAATGCTCGGCGTAAAAATCTGCTTTCTCAAAATAAATGGTCAAATATCTTTCAAATTTTCGCAAAACCACCCAAAAGTTATCACATTGTCCTTTCTGGCCGGGTCGACCAACTAGCTCCACCCCGCGCCGGAATTCCTCTAGCTCATCGATGCCGAAGAGCTCTACGAGGTAATAAATGGTCAAATATCTTTCAAAAAATCGCAAAACCACCCAAAAGTTACCACTTTGTCCGTCCTGGCCGGGTCGGCTAACTAGCTCCACCCCGCGCCGGAATTCCTCTAGCTCATCGACTGGCGCCGGCGGTGAACCGTCAACCTGGTCACCGCCGGGAACCTCGTAGAGCTCCTCTCACTGGTAAGAGTGCAGAGAATCGACACAGAGTCAAAAAATTCAGATTTTTCAAAAATCTTGAAGTTCGATTTTTTCGATTTTCATATTCGCTTAGTTCCTGGAAGTCAGCTCCTGTAAAAATGCATCGAGAGAGCTGAGCTGCTGTTAGAGGGAAGTTTATATGCCAATACTCGGCGTAAAAATCTGCTTTCTCAAAATAAATGGTCAAATATCTTTCAAAAAATCGCAAAACCACCCAAAAGTTGTCACATTGTCCGTTCTGGCCGGGTGGGCCAACTGGGCGCCGGCGGTAAACCGTCAACCTTTCTTACCGCCGGGGGACTCGTAGAGCTTCCTGACAATATATAATGTGGAAAAGGATTTCAGAGAACGACTAGTTTTCCAGCCCATAGACCCCTCAAGATGACAGTTTTCCAATCGAGCTCGAGTATGAGACTGAGTTCAGATCTCTGAATGCGACAGGCGGACGCGTCTGATGTCTGCAGATCGCTTCCTGTGATTACCAGCTCTGCAGCCACCAATACGGCCTGAGTTAAGTGCAGATAAAAACCGAGAGTACCTCTCAGGATGACTCGAATAATACAACAGTTTTGCGGATCTCGTTCGAGCAGCAGACCGAGTTCCGAGCTCTCGGTTCGGCGAACGGGCGCGCCTGATGTCTCGAATCGGTTTCTCTGACCAGCAGCACTGTAGCCCCCCCCCCCAGCACGATTTAAGTACAGAACCGAGAGCACTTCTCAAGATGACTCGAACAATACCAGTAGGTTCACGAACCTAGCTCGGGGAGCAGGCCGAGTTCAGAGCTCTTGATTCAACAGACGAACGCGCCTGATAATTCTCAATCGATTTCTGTGATTATCAGCTCTGTGCCTGCCCTACAGATCGAGTAAAGTACGAAAAACCGAGAGCGTCTACTACAATAATTCGAATAATACGAATAGGTTTGCGACCCTAGCTCGGCTAGCAGACCGAGTTCAGACCTCTGGATTCAACAGGCGAACGCGCCTGATCATTCTGAATGCATTAGCTGTGCTGATCAGCTCTGTAGTTGTCCTGAAGCTCGAGTTATCTTGAGAAAACCGACAGCGCGTATCAAGATGACTCGAAACGGCCGTTCCCGCCCGTGTGCTTTTTGGCCTTCAAAGTTACCCGATCGAGCTGAGATTAAGATAGCGAGCGGGAATAAGATCGAATATGATGAGAAAAAATACTAGAGCTCTAACGAATGGTCAAATTCTTAGAACGAAACTGGCGCCGGCGGTGAACCGTCAACCTGGTCACCGTCGGGAACCTCGTAGAGCTCCTTGCATCCGTGAGAAAGCTCAGGATCAAAGCGAGAGCTTCTGAGAGCTTTTCTACAAAAACTTCAAGTTGAGATTTTTCGGAGTCAACATGATGTCGGTTCCTCCAAGTAAACTGGTACTGGAAAAGGCTCTAGAGGGCTGAGCTGCTCAGGGAACAAAGTTAATACGTCAATGCTCGGAGTAAAAATCTGCTTTTTTAAAATGAATTGTCAAATATCCTTCAATTTTTCGCAAAACCACCAAAAAGTTATCACTTTGTCCTTTCTGGCCGGGTCGGCCAACTGGCGCCGGCGGTGAACCGTCAACCTGGTCACCGCCGGGAACCTCGTAGAGCTCCTCTCACTAGTAAGATTGCAGAGAATCGACACAAAGTCAAAAAAATGAAGATTTTTCAAATCTTGAAATTCGATTTTTTCGATGTTCATGTTCGCTCAGTTCCCGGAAGTCAGCTCATGCAAAAATGCATCGGGAGAGCTGAGCTGCTGTCAGAGTGAAGTTCATACGCCAATGCTCGGCGTAAAAATCTGCTTTTTCAAAATAAATGGTCAAATATCTTTGAAATTTTTCGCAAAACCACCCAAAAGTTATCACTTTGTCCTTTCTGGCCGGGTCGACCAACTAGCTCCACCCCGCGCCGGAATTCCTCTAGCTCATCGATGCCGAAGAGCTCTACGAGGTACTAGCTCCACCCCGCGCCGGAAATTCCTCTAGCTCATCGATGCCGAAGAGCTCTACGAGGTACGAGGTACTGGCGCCGGCGGTGAACCGTCAACCTGGTCACCGCCGGGAACCTCGTAGAGCTCCTCTCACAAGTAAGATTGCAGAGAATCGACACATAGTCAAAAAAATGAAGATTTTTCGAAAATCTTGAAATTCGATTTTTTCGATGTTCATGTTCGCTCAGTTCCCGGAAGTCAGCTCATGCAAAAATGCATCGAGAGAGCTGAGCTGCTGTCAGAGTGAAGTTCATATGCCAATGCTCGGCGTAAAAATCTGCTTTTTCAAAATAAATGGTCAAATATCTTTCAAATATTCGTAGAACCACCCAAAAGTTATCACTTTGTCCTTTCTGGCCGGGTCGACCAACTAGCTCCACCCCGCGCCGGAATTCCTCTAGCTCATCGACTGGGCGCCGGCGGTAAACCGTCAACCTGGTTACCGCCGGGGACCTCGTAGAGCTCTTTTCTTGCCCAGCTCCTCGGAACACGTGAAGCAAGCTTAAGCGAGAGCCAAAAAACTCTCAAAAATCGATCGCATACAAATAGTTTTGCGGACTTAGCTCGAGAAGCAGACTCTGTTCAGAGCTCTAGATGCTTCAGCCAAACGCCCAGGATGATTATGTATCGGTTTCTGTGCGTACCACCTCTGTAGCTGTGCTACAGTTAAGTGCAGAATACCGACAGCGCCTCTAAAGAGAACTTGAGAAATACGAAAAGTGTTGTGCACCTAGCTCGACTAGCAGAACGAGTTCAGGCCTCTCGATGCAACAGACGCAAGCGCCTGGTGATACTGAATCAGTTTATGTGCGCACCAGCTCTGTAGCTCCTCTGAATCTTGAGTTGAGTACAGAAAACCGGCATCACTGGTGAAGATGACTTTTACGGACCTAGCTCGAGTAGCAGACCGAGTTCAGGCCTCTGGATGCAACAAGCGAACGCGCCTGATCATTCTGAATCGGTTTCTGTAAGTATCAGCTCTGTAGCTCTCGAATTCTCGAGTTAAGTACAGAAAACCGTGAACGCGTGTCAAGATGACTCGGAACGCAGTTGGTTCCAGCAAGTCTAATAATATTGCAGCTACGGACCTGAGAATTTAACTGGCAGGCGCGGCATAACCCACTACACGTGAGAAAAACACCAGTTCTCAAAATGAATTGCCAAATATCTTTCAAATCAAAGCAAAACCGACCCAAGGTTATCACATTGTCTCTTTTGGTCGGGTCGGCCAACTAGCTCTACCCCGCGCCGGAATTCCTCTAGCTCATCGATGCCGAAGAGCTCTACGAGGTATTTTTGGACTGCCAACGTGAAGTCGGCCCCTGGCTTCGCTCGGGAGAATTTTTCGACGGAATGAACTAAGAATTTGTGAGGTAACTTCTGTATTGCCAAGCTTCGCTCTGCGCAAGTAGCAGCCCAAACGAATTGTTAGAACTGCAAAATCGGCTGAGCCAGGCCGCGGAAGGTATGATCGCGTCCCTTTTCGACATTTCGCCAACTAGCTCCACCCTGTCGCCGATTTCCTCTAGCTCTTCTACCATCAGAGCTCTACGAGGCACTAGAAGTGCAAGCAGACGCCTGAGAGAACTAGAAGTGCAAGCAGATAGCTTCTGATGGCATTTTCTGCAAAACTGGAAAATTGCATGTTTGGACTGCCAACGTGAAGTCGGTCCCTGGCTTCGCTCGGGAGAATTTTTCGACGGAATAAACTAAGAATTTGTGAGGCAACTTCTGCAATGCCAAGCTTCGCTCTGCGCAAATAGCAGCCCAAACGAATTGCTAGAACTGCAAAATCGGCTGAGCCAGGCCGCGGAAGGTATGAGCGCGTCCCT
>CAUYUJ010015037.1:0-72500 GCA_963575745.1 Prorocentrum cordatum
CGCCTCGAGGAGCTGCGCGATGTCTGGTACGGCACGGCCAACGTGGGTGACGGGGCCGAGGTCGTCTTGCGCGAAGACCTGGACCCCTGGCAGAAGTTTGCCCACGACATCGTTATGGATGGACGCCACTCCGAGAAGGACCCGCTCCGCCTGATGGTCACGGGCGTGGCAGGCACGGGGAAGTCGCGCACGGTGCGTTGTTTTGTGGCGGCGAGGCGACAGAGGGCGCGTCAGACGGCTCCGCGGAGCAGAATGGATCGGGTGCCGGGCCTCCGGGGTGGGATGCGCGAGGGAAGGCGCTCTCAGTCGGAGATTGATGAGGTGGTGCGGAATTGCTGTTTGCTGGCTGCTCCGACAGGGTGCGCCTCGTTCCAGTTGAAGTATGGGGCGACTACTCTGCACAGGGCTTTCGGTGTTCCGGTGGTACTGCGGGCCTTGGAAGCAAAAGGGCGGTGAACGCTTCTTGCGGACGCGGGACCGGTTGCGGCAGGCGAAGCTGTTTGTATTGGATGAGATGAGTATGATTGGGCGGCAGATGTTGGGGAAGATCGAGTACAAGGTGCAGGACACTCTGGGCGCGGATGCGAAGTTTGCGGCACGCGGAGGAGGCGGACAAGGACGAAAGAGGAGGAAGATGGAGGAGGACGAGCCAGTGTATCTCGGCGGGAAGGATGTCGTGCTGGCAGGAGATCCGCAGCAGGCGCCGCCCATCGGCGACGATCCGTTGTATCGAATGGGCAAGTATGAGGGGCATGTGAAAAATAAGCCGAGGGGGGCGGAGCGCACTCCAGACGATGCGTGGAGCACGGAGAAGTTGGTGGCCACGGGCCAGTTTGTGCGCAATACGTTCCAGGACGTCGCCGTGCTACGGCGCGTGCACAGATGGAGTGTGAAGAAGGAGGGTCTGTCCGCCGAGCGGCAGGCGGAGTACCGGCGGGATGCCGATCGTTTTCTGGAGGTGACCAAAGGAATGGCGCAGTGCACGTGGGACAAGTCGGATCATGCGTGGTTGAGGCGCCGGAACAGGTCGGTGCTGCAGATGACGAAGGAGGGCAGGGAGGAGCTCGCAGCGTTCGAGACGGCGCCGCTGCTGATGTATGGCAGGAAGGATCGGGCGTCGGGTGCCTGCGGCGCGGATAGGGTGAACCTGGAGAGGCTGTACCAGGTCGCGGCTGCCAGTGGCAAGCCCATTGCGTCTCTGCGCGCCTATCACAATTGGAAGGATAAAAGTAAATCTCGGCCGAAAGAGATGGCGGCCGACGATTTCCGAGGGATCGAGAACGAGCTTCACATGTGTGAAGGGGCGCGCGTGCTGCTGACGCAGAACTTGTGGGTCGAGGTGGGGTTGATGAACGGGGCGATGGGCACGCTGCGCGGGTACATGTGGCCGGACGGGGCGGACCCCCACAACAGTGCGCGCCCGGACTTGCAGGCGCCCATTTGTGTTTTTGTCGAGTTCGACGACGTCGATCTGGGAAAAGACGAGAATGGCGAGCCGCGGTCTTTCTTCAAGAACGATCCTGTGCGCAAGAACTGGGTGCCCATCTGGAGGCAGACTGTATCGTCCACGACGGAGGACGGCCTCTCGCGCGAGAACTACCCGCTGCAGCTGGCGTGGGCTTTGACGCACTGGAAGGCGCAGGGGATGACGTTGGCGAAAGTCCGCGTGCACATGTCGGCGAAGACCGCGGCCGTCGCTGGGATCGGGTTCGTCGCAACGACGCGCGCCGGGCATCCGTGGGACTTGGTGTTCGAGGAAGACTTGCCGGAGTACGCGGACTTCATGCGGGCCAGGCACACGACGGCGTTCCGGGAGCGCCGTCGGTTCGAGCTGCGGATGGAGGCGCGCGCTTCGTCAACGTTGCGGTAGTATGGGTACTGCGAGGCGGATTTGTGGACTGCAGAGGAGAGGTGTGCGGCGGGGAGATTGTTGGGCCGTCTCGAGACCGTCCGTGCGGCGCAGGCGGAGAGGCTCAGAGGTCTGAACAGAGTGGTGGATGATGACACTTGGCTCTGGGGTGAGGACGGCGCGCCGAGCGTGTCCGCGTTGGCGGAGGCTGTCGATGCCGAGGCGGGGGGGGATGACGTCGCGCGGCGGCGTCTGACCGCCGTGGCTGACAGGCTCCTGGACCGGAAGAGGGTGCGCGGTGTGACGTTGGAGGAACGTGAGGCCGCGCGGGAGCTGGCGGGGGGGGATGCAGAGGATTTCTCTGGTGTTGACACGGTGGAAGAGTTGCGGGGGCGTTTGAGGGCTGCCGCTGCGCGGCTGTCCCGGGAGCGCCCGGACGACGACGGAGTGGAGTTTTTGGGCCGTGTCGCTGACATGATGGTGGATCGGTGGGTGGCGCGTGGGCGGTGGGATGGTCGCGTGTTCGATGTCGTGGAACCGAGCCTGGGCCCGCTGCACATGAGCGCTGTGAAGGAGGCCATGGGTGCGCTGGTGCCGCCGAGACTGCACGGGAGCTTGGATAAGGCGGCCAGGAAGATGAAGGATGCGTTCGGGGGTGTTCGCGGTGGCTGCGCGCTGCGGATGGACAAGTGGGTCGTGAACATGCGGTCGGAGAGTGCTCTGGCGGAGGGCAGACTGGAGCGTCAGGCGTTGGAGTTCTTCCTGAAGGTGGCGCGACAGCTGCGCTCAGGGTTAGACCTGCCGATGACTGTGGCCTCGGCAAAGGTGGGCGAGCACGTCGGCGCGGAGGAGAACCCAGAGCATTTTGCTCGGGCGGCGCACAACTGGACGAGCGTTTGGGACGCGAGCTGCGTCAGCGATAAGAAGGAGTTGCTGATGGTTGCTGCCGTGGACGCTCTGAGCGTGTCTGGCGTTCCCCAGGATTGGAACTTTGTGCGCGTCCAGGCTGGTCGGGCGGGGGAGGCGCTCGGGCGTGCCGAGTCTCTGACCGTGTGCGTGTACGATCGAGGCCGCAGGGAGGCGGTTGCAGGGCGAATCGCTCGGAATATCGACGCGCTGCTGCGGCCGATGCAGGCCAGTGATGGGCGGCGCCCGCCACCGGTGGTAGAGTTTGGGGAGGCGCCGCGCGTTCGGGTGCCTTCGCAGAGGATCGCCGGCGCACTCGGGCTCCTGCTGGGCCACGTTGGTCGCGGGGCCAGTGCCAGGGTGCTGGATGCGTCGGCGGAGTCGTTCGTGCCAGACGTGTGTCGTGCGTTGCGGGGCGCGTTCGCGTCTTTTCGCGCGGGTGTCGGCCCGCGGGGTGCGCGGGATGTCATGGAGTTGTTGCTCTCGGACCAGGAGTGCCGTGACGCTCTGGACCTCTTCGGCGTCGTCCCGCGCGCGGATGTGTCTGGGCCCAGTGCGGCGGGCGCGGGCCGGGCGATGGCGGGTGTGCTGGGGAGGGCCGTGGGCGAGGCAGGCGAGGGAGAGGGCCTTGAGGGCGCGTCGACGTTGTCGTTTGCGACGTGGAACATTGCTGGTGGGCATCGCGCTGCCGTGGCGCCGCATTCTTGGACCGCGCGGGATCAGCGCGCCGCGGTTCTTGGCGAGGTGCTCCGTTGGAGGCAGGCGCGCGGGTGTGACGTCGTTGCCTTGCAGGAGTGCGAGGGCGGGGGCGCGTACGAGGAGCTGTCAGGGGAGTTTCAGTTGGCGGGCGTTGCGCAGGCGCAGGAGTCCAGGGGGTATGTGCCTCTGTACGTCAGGCACGGTCTGCGGGCGGAATCTGTGGCTGTGCCAGGGCAGGATCCGGTCGTGCTGTGCCGTGTCCAGGTGCCCGGAGACGGCGGCGCCGGCGGCGATGGGCATGTGCACGTGGCGGCGGTGCACCTGCCCACGGACGCGTCATGGGAGCGGCGTCGTGCGATACTTGGGAAGATTGTGGCGAAGTGCGGTGACGAATGCCATCGGCTGCTCATCGTGGGCGACATGAACAGCACGGATGCGCATATGCAGGCAGCCGTGGAGCAGTTGCGTCTGAGGGACGCATGGTATGAGGGCCGATCCTGGGGTTGCCCCGGCAATAAGTTCTATTCGGGTCTCGGCGAGAGGGGGGCTGTTGGCCAGAGACGTGACCGGGTGCTCTTCGGAGCGGACCTCTGGTCCGAGGTGCACTTGGTTGGGAAAGGGAAGGTGTTCTTCGAGGGTTCCGAGTTCCACATGTCCGACCACTATGGGCTGTTCGGGTATTTGCGTGCCCACGCGTGCTTTGGATCTCGGGAGCAGAAGATGAGGGCCGTGGCGCAGCGCGCGAGAGTCGTGCTGCAGGCGACTCGCGATCAGTCACAGAGACTGGAGGGTGTGGAGGTTCAGAGTCGGTTACAGCGTGGTCGAGAGTCCGCGGCGCTGGCCCGGCAGCAGGCGCAGGAACGAGATCGAGAGGCGTACTTGCGGACGCAGCAGCGGGCTGCCGGCCGCCGACAGCGCCGTCGGGAACAAGCGATATCCGCAGCGTTCGGGCCACAGAGTTAGTTTGCTTTGGGGCGCCCGGTTCCGCCGCCACCGAGCCCCTGCCCGCCTCCGCCGCCACCGTGCCCGGCAGACATGTATGTCCCGAACGTGGCTGGCATTCGCGCGGCTTCGTGGGACAGCGTGCGGTGCGTGCCCGTCCGAGGGATGCCGCGGCCATGGCACACCTGCTACGTAGTCAGTGTGACGCAGCTGATGTTGCGGACGCCTGCCGTCTTGGAGTGGCTTCGATGGCATTCAGAGCATCAGTGCGAGGACCGGGGCACGGGGCGTTGTTGCGTGTGCGGGATGTGGGAGACGTACAACCAGTTGTGCTCGCGACGCTGGCAGCAGGGACCTGTGAGTGTGCTGCGGCGTACGAGCGTTGACTGCGACGACGATGTGATGGTGCGGCCGAGTGAGTTCAACGACCCGTGGCAGCAGCAGGATGTGTTTGCGTATTGGGGTAAGCTGATGGTGGCTGCGCGTGACGCAGAGATGTTGGCAGGTCGGTTTGCGCAGCGGGACCTGCGGGTGACGTGCGTTGATCAGATCTTCGGGTTCGTCCTGGAGAAGCGGGAGAAGTGTGACGTGTGCAATTACGAGACTGTCGCGTACGAGGCTGAGGATGTACTGAAGCTGCGTGTTCATGGACGTCCAGGTGGGCCCTTGATGCTGCAGGAGTTGTACTGCGATTTCTGTGCTCCTGAAGAAATCGAGTAGAGCTGCCCGGGGTGTTGCCGCGACGAGCACGACCGGGTTAAGCACGTGAGGCAGACGAGAGCCACTGGTGTGCCACGAGTTCTGGTGGTTCAATTGAGGAGGGGCACCGAGGCGCGGGAGGCAGTGTGGGTGGAAGAGCACCTGAGGCTGCCAAGACTTCCCCAGATGCAGTTGGTCGGTGTGGTTTACCACAATGGGCGGTCAGTGGATAGCGGCCATTACACGACTCTGTGCCGCGTTCATGATGGGAGGTACTTCATGTTTGACGACGACCAGCCACCGCGCTTGATCCGAGGCGAGCCGGCGCGCATCAAGCAGAAGGAGGCGTACATGGCAGTGTATTGCCGCCTGGGCTTCGGTCAGGGGCAGGGCGCGGGCGCAGGTGCGACAGAGGTGGGCGCAGCGCGTGAGGGGCAGGGCAGTGGCGGGAGTGGGCCGGGGGGCGGTGATGCGAGTGCGTCTGGTGGCGGCGGATGGGGCGGGGGCGGGGCTGTTGGCGGTGACGCCGACGGAGCGACGGAGCGCAAGGGGGGGAGTGGGCCGACAACGGAACGGGCGCGCGCGCGGCGTCGCTGGCGATCGGGCCGGGGCTTCGGCCTCTGTCGGGTCGGGGGGTGAGCCTACGTCCGGCGGTGGATTTGGTGCAGGGCCAGGCCGTGGAGGACGCAGGGGAGGCGTTGTCTCGGTTGCCGCTGCCAAGCCGCGTTCCGCGAGCAGGCGCCTGCGGAGGAAGTTTGCGGTTTCCGAGTCAGGGGGGGGGGCGCGCCGTCGATGGTGACGGTACCGCTGGGCGGCTAGCGGTCACGACGAAGGGCGCGGCTTCGGGCGCAGCCGAGTCAAGGGGCGCGGCAGGCGTCCGCGACTTGACCGCTGGGGTTGGCGGGGGGGCGGTGTCTCCGAGAGAGGGGGGGGTCTCTGGCTCGTCGGGTGGCGCCGCTCCGCCTTCTGCCGCGCGGCGCGCACGGGGGAAGACGGCGGCCCCTCGCTTGGATCCAGGGGCCCCGGGTGGCGCGGTGACCGCGGTTGGAGTTAGGGATGTCGGCGGGGAGCGCGACGTCGCTGGGCCAGGCCGCGTCCGTGGTGCTGGAGGGCCCGCGGGGGCGCGCGCGGGCGGCGGGGGTCTAGGTGGCGATGTGGTGTGCGCGAGTGTCGCGGGGGGGAAAGCTGTGGCAGCGGAGGAGACGGGGGGCGGCGCTGAGGGGGTAAGACTGGGGGCGGGGAGGGCTCCAGCGTCGGGGCAGCGAAAGGTGGAGCCTCGGTCAGAGGCGGAGGTCCCTCGGAGGAGGTCGGCGCGTTTGGCGGCGCGACCTGCGCCCGGCCCCGTCGCGGACGAGGAGGGGGCTGCCGCGGGCGAGTGCGCGTATATACGAGAGGGGGTGTTGGTGCGCCCGAGGCGCGCGGAGCCGCCTGGACCGTCGAGTGGCGGCGGCGCCGCGCGAGTGGTCACAGGTTTCGGCGCGGGAAGGATCGAGAACTTGGCTGCGTTCCAGCGCAGCTGCGATTTGGGGGATGCGACGCGCGCGTCGCAGCGGGTCTCGGAGGGGACCCGAGGGGGGGGCGTGGATATGCAGGGGAATGAGCTGGATCCGTCTGCGGGGTCCGCCTGGCATGCGGGTCGATAGGGCGGGGGGTGCGGTGGGGGCTGGGTTTTGAGGGGGCAAGAGAGGGGAAGCAAAACGGGAGGGGGGGGGGGGGCGGAGCGGGCAGACTAGGGCAAGGCTGCGCTCCGAGTGTCTGTGTATCTGGTGCTGTGTGTGTCAGTGTGCTTGAGTGTATGTGTGTGTGTGTGTGTGTCTGTGTGTTTGTGTATTTGTGTGTCTGTATGTCTGTGTGTTTGTTTGTCTGCGTGTTTGTGTGCCTGTGTGTCCGTGTGTCTGTGTGTCTGTGTGTCTGTGAGTCTGTGTGTCTGTGTGTCTGTGTGTCTGTGTTTCCGTTTGTCTGTGTGTCTGTGTGTATGTGTCTGTGTGTCTGTGTTTCTGTCTCTCTGTCTTTCTGTGTGTCTGTGTGTGTGTGTGTGTCACTGTGTCTGATTGTCCGTGTGTCTGTGTGTCTGTGTGTCTGTGTGTCTGTCGGTCTCTGTGTCTATGTGTCAGTGTGTCTGTGTGTCTGTGTGTCTGTGTGTCCCTGTGTTTCTGTGTTTGTCTTTCTGTCATTCTTTGTGTCCGTGTGTCTGTGTGTCTGTGTATCTGTGTGTGTGGTTGCCTGTGTGTCAGTGTGTCCGTGCGTCGGTGTGTTTGTGTGTCTGTGTTTCTGTGTGTCACTGTGTCGGTGTGTCCGTGTGTATGTGTGTCTGTGTGTCTGTGTATCTGTGTGTCTGGTTGTCTGTGTGTCTGTGTGTTTGTGTGTCCGTGTGTCCCTGTGTGTGTCCGTGTGTCTGTGTGACTGTGTGTCTGCGTGTCCGTGTGTCCGTTTGTCTGTGTGTCTGTGTGTCTGTCAGTCTGTGTGTGTTGGTGTTGGTGTGTCTGTGTGTCAGTGTGTTGGTGTCAGTGTGTCCGTGTGTCCGTGTGTCTGTGTGTCTGTGTGTCTATGTGTCTGTATGTCTGTGTGTCTGTTTGTCTGTGTGTCCGTGTGTCTGTGTGTCTGTGTGTCTGTGTGTCCGTGTGTCTGTGTGTCTGTGTGTCTGTGTGTCAGTGTGTCTGTGTGTCTGTATATCCGTGTGTCTTTTGTGTCCGTGTGTCCGTGTGTCCGTGTCTGTGTGTCTGTATGTCTGTTTGTTTGTGTGTCCGTGTGTCTGTGTGTCTGAGTGTCTGCGTGTCTGGGTATCTGTGTGTCCTTGTGACTGGTTTTCTGTGTTTCTGTCTCTCTGTGTGTCTGCGTGTCTTTGTGTCTGTGTGTCTGCGTGTCTGTATGTCAGTATGTCTGTGTGTCTGTCTGTCTGTGGATCTGTCTGTGTGTTTGTCTTTCTGTGCGTCTGTGTGTGTGTGTGCTTGTCTGTCTGTCTGTGCGCGTGTATTTGCGTGTGTGTGCGCGTGTGTGTGTGTGTGTCAGTGTCTGTGTGTGCGCGCGTGGCGCTGACAGCCCCGTCTGTCTGTCTGTCTGTGTGTTTGTCTGTCTGTCTGTCTGTCTGTCTGTCTGTCTGTCTGTCTGTCTGTCTGTGTGTCTGTGTGTCTGTGTGTCTGTGTGTCTGTGTGTCCGTGTGTCTGTGTGCCTGTGTGCCTGTGTTTCTGTCTCTCTGTGTGTCTGTGTGTCTGTGTGGCTGTGTGTCTGTGTGTCTGTGTGTCTGTGTGGCTGTGTGTCTGTGTGTCTGTGTGTCTGTGTGTCTGTGTGTCTGTGTGTCTGCGGGTCTGTGTGTCTGGGTGTCTGGGTGTCCGTGTATCTGTGTGTTCTGTGTCTGTGTGTCGTAGTGTCTGTGTGTCAGTGTTTTTTTTTGTTGTAAATTTGCGTCTGTGTGTCTGTGTGTCAGTTTGTCAGTGTGTCTGTGTATCTGTTTGTCTGTGTGTCCGTGTGTCTGTGTGGCTTTGTGCCTGCGTGTCTGTGTGCCCTTGTGTCTGTGTGTCTGTGTGTTGGTGTTTCTGCGTGTCTGCGTGTGCCTGTGTGTCTGTGTGTCTGTGTGCCTGTGTGTCTGTGTGTCTGAGTGTCTGTGTGTTTGTGTGTCTGGTGCTGTGTGTGTCAGTGTGCCTGAGTGTCTGTGTGTCTGTGTGTTTTTGTATTTGTGTGTCTGTATGTCTGTGTGTTTGTTTGTCTGCGTGTTTGTGTGTCTATGCGAATGTGGGTGTGTGTGTGTGTGTCTGTGTGTCTGTGTGTTTGTGTGTCTGTGGGTTCCTTTGTCTGTTTGTCTGTGTGTATGTGTGTCTGTGTGTCTGTGTGTCTGTGAGCGTGGTTTTCTGTCTTTCTGTCTTTCCTTGTGTCTGTGTGTCTGTTTGTCTGTGTGTCTGTGTGTCTGAGTGTCCGTGTGTCTGTGTGTCTGTGTGTCTGTGTGTCTGTGGGTCTCTGTGTCTCTGTGTCTGCGTGTCTGTGTGTCTGTGTGTCCCTGTGCTTGTGTGTTTGTTTTTTTTTTCTGTCTTTCTTTGTGTCCGTGTGTCTGTGTGTTTGTGTGTCTGTGTGTCTATGTGTCTGTATGTCTGTGTGTCTGTTTGTCTGTGTGTCTGTGTGTCTGTGTGTCTGTGTGTCTGTGTGTCTGTGTGTCTGTGTGTCAGTGTGTCTGTGTGTCTGTATGTCCGTGTGTCTTTTGTGACCGTGTGTCCGTGTGTCCGTGTCTCTGTGTCTGTATGCCTGTGCGTTTGTGTGTCCGCGTGTCTGTGTGTCTGAGTGTCTGCGTGTCTGGGTGTCTGTGTGTCCTTGTGACTGGTTTTCTGTGTGTCTGTGTGTCCTTGTGTCTGCGTGTCTTTGTGTCTGTGTGTCTGCGTGTCTGTATTTCAGTATGTGCGGACGTCACGTTTGCATCTTGAATGTGCGTTGGGTGTGGCAGTCGTTGGCGTGTTGGCGTGAGCGCACGCGCGTGTTCGGCTTGTGGGCGCTGGCGTCTGGTCGGTGCTTGACACGGTGTGTGTGTGTGTGTGTGTGCGTGTGTTCGCGTGCGTGCGTATGTGTGCGGGTGTGTTTGCGTCTGTGCGTGTGTGTGTGTGTGCGTGTGTTTATGTGTGTGCGTGTGTGTTTGTGTTCTGGGTGCGTGCGTGTGTTGCTGAGGGGGTTTTGGGTGTGTGCGTGTGGCTGCGTGTGTGTGTGTCTGTGTGTTCGTGTGTGCGTGCGTGGCCGTAGGTTTGTGGTCACTAATGTAGGGTGCATTTCGAGTGTGCCTTTCTGTGTGTATGTGTGTATCTCTCAGTCACTGTGCGTGCGTCCGCGTGCACCTGTGTTTTCGTGTGTTGGGGTGGGGTGGGGGGCGGCTTGTGTGTTTGTGCGTGTCGGCGTCCGTGTGCATGTGTGCGTCTCCGCGTGTGTGGGAGTTTGTGTGTGAGAGAGAGTGAGAGGGTGTGGTCGGCGTGTGTGTGTGTGTGTGTGTTTGTGTGTGTGTGTCTGTGCGTGCCTGCGTGGCAGGTTGCGTGTGATTACCGTTTTAGCCTGCACCTGGAGTGTGTCTTGTTCGCGTTTGTCTTTCCGTCTGTGTGCGTGCCTGTGCGTGCGCATGGGGAGAGCATTTCATTTTGCATTTTGATTGTGCGCGCGCGTGTGCGGCAGCTTGTTTGCGCGTTCGCGCGTGCGTCTTTTGCGTGCTCGCTCGCGCGAGGGCTTGTGCAAATGTTTTCGTTCTGGCTGTGATTGGCTGTCTGTGTGCGGGTGTGCGTGCGTGCGCGTGTGTGTGTGTGTGTGTGTGTGCGTGTGTATTTTCTGTTTGGGTGTTTGTGTGTTCGTGTGTGTGCGTGTGTGTGGGCGTGGTTGTGGGTGTGTGCGTGCGTGTGTGTGTGTGGCCGGTGTGTGTGTGTGTGTGTGTTCGTGTGCTTTGTGTGCGCGCGTGGTTGTTTGCAACTCGCTCTGTCGGTGTGTTTGTGCGTTTGTGTGTGTGTGTGTGTGTGTGCGTGCGTCTCTCCGTGGCTGTGTGTGTGTATGTGTGTGTGTGTGTGCGTGTGTGTGTGTACGTGCGCGCAGGAGGCGTGTGTGGACGTGTGTGTGTGTGTGTGTGAGAGCGTGTGTCTGTGCGTGTGTGTATCTGTGTGTGCTTGTGCGCGTCTGTGTGTGTGTGTGTGCGTGTGTGTTTATGTTTGCGTGTATGTGCATGTGTGTCTGTGCTTGTATACGTGTGCGTGTATGCGCATGTGCTTGCGTGTGTGTGTGTGTTTGTGTGTGTATTCGGGTGCGTGTGCGTGTGTGTGTGTGTGTGTTTGCGTGTGTGTGTGTGTGTGCGTGCGTGGGTGTGCGTGTGTATGTGTGCGTTTGTGTGCATGTGTGTGCGTGTATGTGTGTGCGTGTGTTTGTGCGTGTGTGTATGTGTGTTTGTGTGTTTGTGCGCGTTTGTGTGTGTGTGTGCGGGTGTGTTTATGTTTGCGTGTATGTGCATATATATATGTGTGTGTGTGTGTGTGTGTGTCTGTGTGTGTGTGTGTGTGCGCGTGTCTGCGTGTGCGTGTATGCGCATGTGCTTGCTTGCGTGTGTGCGTGTGTGTTTGTGTGTGTGTGTTCGGGTGCGTGTGCGCGTGTGTGTGTGTGTGTGTGTGTGTGTGTGTGTGCGTGTGTGTGTGTGCGTGTGTGTGTGTGTGTGCTTGTGTGTGCGTGGGTGTGCGTGTGTGCGTGTGTGTGCGTGCGCGCACGGTGCTGGCGCCGCCTGCGCCCGCCTCCTTCCCCCCCCCTCCGCCCTTTCCTCCGGCGCTCCGCGAGGGCGGAGTGGATGGAGTGGAGGGAGGGCCGGCCCCGACATGGGGCGGCGCCTCCCCCCTCCGGAGCGCCAGCGGGAAGAGCAGGGGGGGCGGGGCGCGCAGGGGCGGCAGGGGGGTGGCGGGGGCGGAGAGCGCTGACCAGTGTGGGGGTGGGTGTGTAAGTGCGACGTCGTCAGTGTGTCCGTGTCTGGATTGTGTGCGTGTGTGTGTGTGTGTGTGTGTGTGTCTGTGTGCGTGTGTGTGTGCGTGTGCGTGTGCGTGTCTGGCAGGTGGTGTGTGTGGGGGCGCGTGTGTGTGTGTGTGTGGCTGTGTCTGCGTTTGTCTGTTTGTGTCTGTGTGTGTGTGCGTGCGTGTGTGTGTGTGTGTGCGTTTGCGTGCGTGTGCGCGCGCGGTGCAGGCGCCGCCCGCGCCCCCCCCCACCCCCCCATCCCCCCCCCCAGCGCTCCGCGAGGGCGGAGTGGATGGAGTGGAGGGAGGGCCGGCCCCGACGTGGGGCGGTGCCTCCCCCCTCCGGAGCGCCGGCGGAAAAGGGGGGGGGGGGGCGGGGTGCGCGGGGTCGCGAGGATTTCGCGGGGAAATGAGAGCGCTGAGCAGCGGGGGATCGGTTTGTGAGTGCGAGGGCGTCGGTCCGTCTGTGTCTGTAGATGTTTGCATTTGTATGTGTGTGTGTGTCTGGCAGGCAGGTGTGTGTGTGTGTGTGTGCGTGTATGTGGCCGCGTCTGTGTGTGTGTGTGTGTGTGCGTGTGCGTGCGGGTGTGTCTGTGTCTGTGTCTGTGTTCGTGTCTTTATGCGCGCGCGCGCGTGTGTGTGTGTGTGTGTGTGTGGGTGTGATTTTTTGTTGGTGCGTGCGTGTGTGTGTGTATGTGTGTGTGTGTGTGTGTGTGTGTGTGTTTGTGTGCGTGTGTGTGTATGTGCGTGTGTGTGTGTGCGTGAGGGGGTGCCCGCGCGCGAGTGAGCGCGCGTGGTTGTGAGTGCGTGCCCGCGTGAGATTTTGTATATATAGTCGCGTGCGCGCGCATGTGCGTGCGCGCGCTCGTGCCCGGTGCGTTGCCGCGCCTGCTGACGTCGATCGTATTTTCGCATGCTTGTCCATCTGTACATGTCTACCTACATGTTCGCTGCCGCGGCAGCATCGCTCTCGCGCGCTGAAAGACGCACTACAACTCGTACATGAATGTGTCCGTTTTATTATTGGAAATATTTCACCGTGCGCACTCCAGAGATACGCGTGGACTTATGACACGTGGCAAGGAGCTCTACGAGGAAGGGTGGGACTTGTTCATCGGGATGGATGCTAACGTTGAGCTTCTGCCTCACACGGTATTTGGAGATGTTGCTTTGACTGGTTCTGCAGTGCAGGGGGAGAGATTTGAAGAAGGGGACAATGCAGGAGGAGGTGGACGTGGAGGTTTCCAGCAGGGTAGGAGGAGGATGCAACAATACATGTGTGACGAGCTCTGTGAATGTATGTGGCATTATGATTTGGATTTCTCGAATTCTTTTGGGACCCGTCGTACGACCTGGAAGGCCAGGGAGGAGACGGAGGAGGAGGACAAGGTTCTTGATTACCTGTGTATTCCGAGCTCCTGGGAAAGGCCTCAGTGGGAGGTGTCGTGGTTAAGGCCAACACTCAGGGGCTCCGTGGACCCGAGGAGACTACCCCCCGCCCCCCCCTGTCTGACCATGGGGCCTGCTCATCCTTTGCGTTGTCCCATCGACACGTCGGAGGTCTCGACGTGGCAGAACTAAGCGCATTCGACAACACGTCATCATTGGGTGCTAGTGTGTGCGACGTGAAAGATACACTAAAGTTGCTTATCTGCGTGCTGATTGCTTCCGTGCATGTTAGAGTGAGTTTCGGCTATACCATGTATCGTTCCGTGTTTGTTGCATTGCTTCGTGCGAGGCTCGTTGTCTCCGATTATTCGGTTCTCTATCTAACTGTTCCCGTCGTACGTCAATGAATGTGGCTGTCCCCCTGATTTTTCTTGAATCGACATGTCCCATGGACAGATGAGAAGTTCATAGCGGGTACCAATGTCCCAAAGAAATTGCAGATCCCCAAAAAGACAGATCGTCATAAGGAACTTGATGATGAATATCGCCGACTGCGTCGTGAAGGAGGGGAGGAGGAGGAGCTCATCAGGGTTAAGAAAGAGAGAAGGAAGGAGATGCGTGCACACACTCGTCGTCGACTCGAATACGATCATCGTGACGGGAAGCTCGCTCGGACGGTGGTGGGCAAATTGAGTTATGACAATGTGCTCACGGAGGATAGGGAGTTGTGGGAGAAGGCGCTCTATGCTCACGGGTTCGCCAAGTACCACTGTACTGCGCAAGGGATACGTAACGTGGAGTGTATCGAGGAGAGAAGGAGGAGGAGGTTGCAGGACACGAACACTGTGGGCGTCTCCCCCATTTCCATGTCCGTATTGTTACAGGCACGATCACGCTTAAAGTGTGGTAAGGCGGTGGGTAAGGACGGAGTTTCTCCTTCTATGTTGAAACGTATCACGTGGGTAGGTTTGCGTCATATTCTTCGGTTATTCCAGGACCTGTATCTTCGACGGTATCCTACTCCTCGGATTTGGTCTTGGTTGCTTGTGGTGTTGATGCCGAAAGCTAAAGGTATCACGAAGTTTTCAGATACTCGTGCTCTCGTCTTACTTAGCAGCCTAAGCAAATGGTATACTTCATGTTTGGTTGAGATTGCTGAAGGTTATCTGAAAAGGGTCCCACAATATCTTCATAACTACTGATTTTGCAAGGGAAGGCGCACGCGCGAGATCACTGCCATGCTTAAGCATGTCACCACACACGCTCTGGAGTGGGGGAAAGATGAGACCCTGCACCTCGCGTCATTAGATGTGCAGACTGCCTTTGGTAACGTCACGGTTGAGAAGGCCAGTCGGGCCTTGGATGCCATCCCTGGGTTCCCCAATGACCTTGCGTTGGCGCTGCTCGCTCCCAGTATCCTGGACACAGCGGACTTTACCTTTCAGGACTCCACGGCGACGGGTATTCCCTGGGATGCGTGTGTACGTACTGGCAGTGTGGAGGCCCCCTTCCTGTGGAAGTGTGTGACACTACTGATGTGGGATAGGATTGTACTGAATTGGGAGGAGGAGAAGCTGGGGTACGATTTGGGGGAGGAGGCTGGTGGGAGGTATCTTACTCATGCGCTCTGGGCCGATAACATTTTGCTTTTCTCGAAATCAAAGACTGAGCTCACACGTATGGTGGGGGACTTCTCGGCTCAGCTGTATACGCACGGTTTCAGATGGAACTATTCCTCACTACACTATCTTGCCTTTGGGGAGGACTCTGAAGGCGCCTCGACGAGGAACCTCGTTGTCCAGGTGAACGATCTCGGTACCCTGTGTCTTCCGCGACGCTCTGAAATGGAGTGCCTGGGTTGCCTGGTCACGACCAAGACTGACAAACGCCATGATGTTGCTTGGAAATTGGCTCGGGGTTGGAAGCGATTTAATCAGTTCCGCAAGTTTTATACGAATCGTGCTGTACCCTTCCAGAAGAAAATCAAGCATTATGAATCTAGGTTGCGTAGTTTTGTACTTTTCGGTGTTGAAGGCATGCCAGCGGACCACCACACTTTGAAACAGTTGCACACGTGGGAAGGTAAAATATTGTGTTCTATGGTACGCCGCCCGACACCTGCCGACATGGATTGGAGTATATACTTATGCAACTTGTACAAACGTGGGCGGCGTATGCTCCTGGAATTGGGACGGCCGTCTCTTGTGCAGCTATTCTTGTTTCTTCAGTGGCAGTGGGCTCAGGACTGTACGTTTACTGTGAAACGCCTGAACCCAACACCCGCACAGATTCCTCCAGGTACTTTTGATTCTTCAGGCAAGCCTGGCCCCAACGTCTTTGCTGCGTGTGAGCCACCGCCGGCCAAGAGACAACGTCAGGATGAACCCATGTATGTGCTACCAAGTATTGCGTGCTCGACATCAATGGGATGTCATCCTGACGTGTGTGAGACGATGCATGCTGTTGATTCCTTTGAGCTCCCTGGTTCTCAGACACAATTACCCGCGCATCGGCGCAATCTGATTTCCCAGATGCATAAGCGTGCAAAGACATTCCATCCATCTCAGGATTCTCTGTCGCAAAAGCGTTCCTCTGTTGAGTTGCCGTCGCAGGAAATCGCTGCAAACAAGCGGCGACGGGTGGCTCCACCTCAGCATCGTAGTACAGGGGACTCGCATAAGCAGGCTAGAGAATGTATTTTTGCATGGTCGGGGGAGTGGACTGACCGACGGCAGGCCTTCATTGCATCACTGCCTTGGAAAGATCGCCCATTAATGACGCGTCGGCATGAGGGGGGAGACCACAGGCGTTGAGAAACTTCCATTACATTTTCGAGTTGGTATCAGGGAAGGATTGGTATCATACGTTATCCTTTTCACGTCAGGGATGGAAAGAATTTCTGAAGCGGGCACTGGATGTTACTAACATGGAGGAGGCGTGGGGGTATTGTTATTTCAAACATGCACGACCTGCGGGATATGCTAGGGGGGAGGAGGAGAGGGAGAAGACGGAGGAGCAGCAAAGGAAGGAGGACGAGAAGATGGAGAAACGACTTGCGTACATTAATGAACATGCATCGGAGTGGAATGCGGAGCCTCGGGACTCGATACCGATGGAATTGATTGGGGACTCCGCCACAGGGGTGAATTGGATTAACGGTCTCTGGGCAACATCCAATATTATCTACAAGCACATTCTTGGCGACATTCAAAATAGGCTGGAGCATATCTCTGTGTTGTATGGTATGAGGCCTCCGAGTTGGGGCCACAATATGTTCAAGTGGATCTATCGAGAAGGAAACGAAAGAGCTGACAGGCTGACATGGTTGGCCAGAACCAAAATAGTTACGTTACGTTCCATACCTCACTTATTGAACATGCGAGTAAAACAAAACTAGACGGCCTCCGTGGATTCTTCGACGGAGGTCGCTCTGTGGAGGGATGTGCTGCAGGATGGTGTATAGATTTGTGTGTACACGGGACGTGGCAGTTGGTGGCGGAGGAAGCTGTCTCGCTTGATGCCTCTGCTTCTGTCATGTTTTGTGAGATGATTGCAGCACAACGGCTCTGTATGGCCGTGGAGCACATTTTGGGTAGCATCTTTCATCCAAGCAGCTGACTCATTTCATCTTGCTTGGAGCTCTCCAACACCTTTACAATTTCACATGTTGTGCTGCATCCTTTTCCTTGTTCCTGCATCCTATTCCGTTGCCTATGCCTCAGTGGCTCGGCAGTGTGATGATAAGAGATGCCCTCTCTAGCTACCCTGTGCTCCGTTTGGGAGTCTTAGGGCTCAGCTGTCACAGCTGTCCGCGCCCTGACTTAAAGTCAAAAAACCAGGTTGACGGTTTACCGCCGGTTCCAGTAAATTCTCAGGTCCGTAGCTGCAGTATTACTATCGAAAGATGAAAACCGGAAAATCGTGTTTTTTTAGAGTTTTTCTGCTCTTGCTTCAGAAGCTTCCTCCATGTGTTCCGAGGAGCGCTGTGCAACAAAAGAGCTCCATGAGGTGCCCGGCGGTAACCTGGTTGACGGTTTACCGCCGGTTCCAAGTTGGCCCACCCAGCTGGGGCGGACAAATTGGTGACTTTTGGTCGGTTTTGAGAAAATTTGAAAGATATTTAACAATTTATTTCGAGAAAGCAGAATTTTGCGCGTCGCATCGGCATATGAAGTCCTCTCTGACAGCAGCTCAGCTTTCCCGATGCATTTTCTTATGAGTTAACTTCCGGAACTGAGCGAATATGAACATCGGAAAAATCGATAATGCAGATTTTCGAAAAATCTTAATTTTTTGACTCTACTTCGATCTCTCAGCATTCTTACCAGTGTAAGGAGCTCTACGAGGTTCCCGGCGGTGACTAGGTTGACGGTTCACCGCCGGCGCCAGTACCTCATAGAGCTCTTCGGCATCGATGAGCTAGAGGAATTCTGGCGCGGGGTGGAGCTAGTACCTCGTAGAGCTCTTCGTCATCGATGAGCTGGAGGAATTCCGGCGCGGGGTGGAGCTAGTTGGTTGACCCGGCGAGAAAAGAAGATGTGACAATTTTGGGTGGGTGTTTCAGAGATTTGAAAGATATTTGACAATTCATTTTGATAATCCAGGTTTTTCGTACCTGTAGACGACTGTGAGAGCCTCTGCGTCTTAATATGAGCTCTGTAGGCACACGTTTACTATCAAAACACTTGGCGCAACCAACTTTATGTCTGCATGAAAAAAATCAATGTTGAATTATTTAAGAAATGCCTCCAGAAGCTCTCTCGTTCGACTCTGAGCACTCTCGCGCGTGGAAAGAGCTCTACGAGGTTTCCGGCGGTGACCAGGTTGACGTTTCACCGCCGGTGCCGGTTGGGCGCTACCAAATTACATTTAATTTCAAGAAACCATACTTCGTGGAGCTCTTCGTTATCGATGAGCTAGAGGAATTCCGGCGCGGGGTGGAGCTAGTTGGTCGACCCGGCCAGAAAAGAAGATGTGACAACTTTGGGTCGGTTTTGCTAAGATTCTAAGAAAGCAGATTTTTCGCACCTGTAGACGACTATGAGAGCCTCTGCGTCTTAATATGAGCTCTGTAGGCACACGTTTACTATCAAAACACTTGGCGAAACCAACTTCACGTCGACATGAAAAATACGAATATTGTTTTTTTCGAGAAATGCTTCCAGAAGCTCTCTCTCTTTCGATTCTGAGCAATATGATCCGTGCAAGGAGCTCTACGAGGTTTCCGGCGGTGACCAGGTTGACGGTTGACCGCCGGCGCCAGTTTTTCGCACCTGTAGTACCTCGTAGAGCTCTTCGGCATCGATGAGCTAGAGGAATTCCGGCGCGGGGTGGAGCTAGTTGGCCGACCCGACCAGAAGAGACAATGTGGCAACTTTGGGTCGGTTTTGCTGGCATTTGAAAGATATTTGACCATTCATTTTGAGAAAGCAGATTTTTACGCCGAGCACTGGCATATGAAATTAATTCCCAGAGCAGCTCAGCTCTCTAGAGCGAGTTTTACTATCGGAAAATTAGGAGGAACCGACATAAAGTTGACAACGAAAAATAAAACAATCAACGTTTTTCCAGAAATGCTCCAATAAGCTATCTGCTTTGAATCTAAGCACTCTTACGCGTGCAAAGAGCTCTACGAGGTTCCCGGCGGTGACCAGGTTGACGGTTCACCGTCGGCGCCAGTGGGATATGCCGCGACTGCCAGTAATTTCTGAGGTCCTCAGCTGCAGTATTACTATCAAAACTGGGAGAACCGACGTTGATTTTTTTTTTCTTTTTTTTTTTCTCTCTCTCTCTCTCTCTCTCTCTCTCTCTTTCTCCGGTCTTGCTCTTCATGTCTACCGAGGAGTGCCGTGTGATAAAAGAGCTCTACGAGGGCCCCGGCGGTGACCAGGTTGACGGTTTACCGCCTGTTGCTAGTTGCTGGAATCTTAAGAGTATTTTGAGAAACCAGATTTTCCGCACATGAGAACGATTATGTTGGCCCTGCGTCTTCAAATCAGCTCTGTAGGCGCAAACGTCATCTTGATGCACGCTCTCGGTATACTGGAGTTAACTCGAGATACAGGACAACTACAGAGCTGGCAAGCACATCTCATCGATTCAGAATGATTAGGCGCGTTTGTCTGTTTCATCCAGAGGTCTGAACTCGGTCTGCTAGCCGCGTTAGGTCCGTAAAACTATTCGTATGATTCGCGTTATCCTGACAGGCGCTCTCGGTTTCCTGTACTAAGCTCCAGCTGTATGACAGCTACAGAGCTGATACTCACAGAAACTGATTCAGAATCATCAGTCGCGTGCGTCTGTTTAATCCAGAGCTCTGAACTCGGTCTGCTGCTCGATCTAGGATCGCGAAATTATTCGTATTGTTCGAGTAATCTGAGGTGCTCGCGGTTTTCTGCACTTAACTCGGGCTGTGGGGGGGGGGGGGGGGGGGGGGTGGCTAACAGTGCTGGTAGTCACAGGAATCGATTTGGAGGCATCAGGCGCGTCGGCTTGTCGACTCGAGAGCTCGGAAGTCTGCTGCCCGAACGAACTAGGTCCGCGAAACTCTTCGTATTGTTCGAGTCATCCTGAGAGGTGCTGTCGGTTTTCTGCACTTAACTCTGGCTGTATGGTGTCGGCTGCAGGGCTGGTAATCACAGGAATCGATTCGGAGACATCAGACGCGTCCGCCTGTCGCATTCAGAGTTCTGAACTCGGTCTGATACTCGAGCTAGGTTTGCCAAACCATTCGTATTGTTCGAGTCATCTTGAGAGGTGCTGTCGATTCACGCACAGCTCGGGCTGTAGGAGAGCGACAGAGCTCGTACAGAAGACAATCCAGAAGCATCGGGGGCGTTCGGCTGTTCCATCGAGAGGTCTGAAATCGCTTGGGCTGAAAACTATTTGTTCTCTGCAATTATTTTTTCGACATTATATATTGTCAGGAAGCGCTACGAGTCTATCGGCGGTAGAAAGGTTGACGGTTTGCCGCCGGCGGCCAGTAGCTCGTAGAGCTTCCATTAGCAAGTTATCGCTGGAAGCTTAAGAGTAATTCCGTGGCGCTGGAGAGCTAGTTGGCAAGAAAAATCTCGATTGACCTTTTGGTGACTTTTGGTCGGTTGAAAATTTTGCTCTCGAAATTCCTCAATTCGTTTGAGCTCTAGTATTTTTTCCCGTGATATTCTATCTTATTCCCGCTCGCCATCTTGATCTCAGCTCGATCGGGTACCTTTTACTGCCAAAATGCGCACCGGCGGGATCGGCCGTTTCGAGTCATCTTGATACGCGCTCTCGGTATATTGGGTTTAACTCAAGATACAGGACAGCTACAGAGCTGGTAAGCGCACCTTATCGATTCAGAATGATCAGGCGCGTTCGTCTGTTGCATCCCGAGGTTTGAACTCGGTCTGCTAGCCGAGCTAGGTCTGGAAACCTATTCGTATTATTCGAGTCATCTTGACAGGCGCTCTCGGTTTTCTGTATTTAACTTGAGCTATATGACAGCCACAGTGCTGATACTCACAGAAACCGATTCAGAATCATCAGTCGCGTTCGTCTGTTGAATCCAGAGCTCTGAACTCGGTCTGTTGCCCGATCTAGAATCGCGAAGCTATTCGTATTGTTCGAGTCATCTTGAGAGATGCTGTCGGCTCTGTACTTAACTCGGGCTGTAGGGGGGGCTACAGTGCTGGTAGTGACAGGAATCGATGTGGAGACATCAGGCGCGTCCGCCTGTCGAATCGAGAGCTCGGAACTCGGTCTGCTGCCCGAACTAGGTCCGCGAAGCTGTTCGTAGTATTCGAGTCATCCTGAGAGGTGCTGTCGGTTTTCTGAACTTAACTGGGGCTGTAGGGGGGATGCAGGGCTGGTAATCACAGGAATCGAGTCGGAGACATCAGACGCGTCCGCCTGTCGCATTCAGAGGTCTGAACTCGGTCTGATACTCGAGCTAGGTTTACCAAACTATTCGTCTTGTTCGAGTCATCTTCAGAGGTGCTGTCGATTTACGCACGTAACTCGGGCTGCAGGAGAGCTACAGAGCTCGTGCAGAAGAAAATCCAGAAGCATCGGGGGCGTCTGGCTGTTGCATCGAGAGTCCGAAATCGCTTGGGCTGAAAAACTCTTCGTTCTCTGCAATTTGTTTTCGACATTATATATTGTCAGGAAGCTCTACGAGTCCCCCGGCGGTAAGAAAGGTTGACGGCTTACCGCCGGCGCCCAGTGGTAACTTTGGGTGTGGGTGGTTTTTGCTAAAATTTGAAAGAGATTTGGAGAACCGGTATTTTTCTCGCGTGTAGTGGGTTATGCCGCGTCTGCCAGTTAAATTCTGAGGTCCGTAGCTGCAATATTACTATCAACATACTTACATCGAGAGGCCTGAACTCGTTCTGCTACTCGAGCTAGGTCGACAACACTATTCGTCTCAATTTTTCTGTAGAGGCGCTGTCGGTATTATGCCAGAAACCCATACAGAACCATTAAGGGCGTTTGGCTGAAGCATCTAGAGCTCTGAGCAGAGTCTGCTTCTCGAGTTAAGTCCGCAGAAATATTTGTATGCGACCGATTTTTTTGAGTTTTTTGGCTCTGGCCTAAGCTTGCTTCAATTCCGAGGAGCTGGACAAGAAAAGAGCTCTACGAGGTTCCCGGCGGTAACCAGGTTGACGGTTTACCGCCGGCGCCCAGTTCCGGAGCTCTGGAGAGCTAGTTGGCCAGAAAAATCTCGACCGACCTTTTGCTGATTTTTGGTCGGTTGAAGAATTTGTTCTCGAAATTCAACCATTCGTTAGAGCTCTAGTAACTCGTAGAGCTTCCCTTAGCTAGTTGCTGGAAGCTTAAGAGTAATTCCGGGGCGCTGGAGAGGTAGTTGGCAAGAAAAATCTCGACGGACCTTTTGCTGAGTTTTGATCGGTTGAAAATTTTGTTTTCGAAATTCAACAATTCGTTTGAGCTCTAGTATTATTTCCCGTCATATTCGATCTTATTCCCGCTCGCTGTCTTGATCTCAGCTCGATCGGGTACCTTTTACTATCAAAAAGCACTGCGGCGGGATCGGCCGTTTCGGGTCATCTTGACACGCAGTGACGGTTTTCTCAAGATATTTCGAGCTACAGAAGAGCTACGGAGCTCATACTCATAGAAACCGATTCAGAATCATCAGGCGCGCTTGTCTGTTGAATCCAGAGGTCTGAACTCGGTCTGCTGCTCGAGCTAGGTCTGCGAAACTATTCGTATTGTTCGAGTCATCCTGAGAGGTGCTGTCGGTTTTCTGTACTTAACTCGAGCTGTAGGGGGGCTACAGGGCTGGTAATCACAGACACCGATTCGTAGACATCAGGCGCGTCCGCCTGTTGCATGCAAAGGTCTGGGCTCGAGCTAGGTCCGCAGAACTATTCGTATCGCTCGAGTCATTTCGACAGAGACTGTCGGATTTCTGTACTTTACTCGAGCTCTAGGGGAGCTGCAGAGCTGATACGCACAGAAACCGATGCAGACTGATCAGGCGCGTTCGTCCGTTGCATCCAGAGGCCTGAACTGGGTCTGCTATTCGAGCTAGGTCTGCGAAACTATTCGTATCGTTCGAGTCATCTTGAGAGGTGCTGTCGGTTTTCGCACGTAACTCGGGCTGTAGGAGAGCTACAGAGCTGGTACGTACAGAAACCGATCCAGAAGCATCAGGAGCGTTCGTCTGTTGCAACGAGAGGTCTGAACTCGGTCTGCTATCCGAGTAAGGTTCACAATTTTTTCCGTTTTTTTTTGTTTTGTTTGTTTTTGTCTTTTTTTCGCCCAAAGAATGGTGAATTTCTTCACTGAACTCGAGCGGCCGAAAAATCAGAAGGAAATCGTGAGGCGTGAAGCATCTAGACGCTTGGTTTGAGTCTGTTGTGAACAGACGCCAAACACGGATTCGTACTCTGCTACTTCCTCCCAGCACAGCAATGGGATATCACTAGACGCCTGAGATGAATCTGCTATCAGCTCGGGCTTAAAAACTATTTGTTCTCTGCTATTTTTTCGAACCTAATGTATGGTCAGGAAGCTCTACGAGTCCCCCGGCGGTAAGAAAGGTTGACGGTTTACCGCCGGCGCCCGGTATTTTTTCCCGTGATATTCGATCTTATTCCCGCTCGCCATCTTGATCTGAGCTCGATCGGGTACCTTTTACTGCGAAAAAGCGTCCAGGCGGGATCGGCCGTTTCGAGTCATCTTGATACGCGCTGCCGGTATATTGGACTTAACTCGAGCTATAGGATTGCTGCAGAGCTGGTAAGCACACCTTATCGATTTAGAATGATCAGGCGCGTTCGTCTGTTGCATCCAGAGGTCTGAACTCGGTCTGCTAGCCGAGCTAGCTCTGCAAACCTATTCGTATATTCGAGTCATCTTGACAGGCGCTCTCGGTTTTCTGTAACTCGAGCTATAGGACAGCTACAGAGCTGATACTTACAGAAACCGATTCAGAATCATCAGTCGCGCTTGTCTGTTGAATCCAGAGCTGTGAATTCGGTCTTCTGCCCGATCTAGGATCACGGAGCTGTTCGTTTTGTTCGAGTCATCTTGAGAGGTCGGTTTTCTGCACTTAACTCGGGCTGTAGGGGGGCTACAGTCCTGGTGGTCGCAGGAATCGATTTGAAGACATCAGGCGCGTCCGCCTGTCGAATCCAGAGCTCGGAACCGGTCTGCTGCCCGAACTAGGTCCGCGAAACTATTCGTACTGTTCGAGTCGTCCTGAGAGGTGCTGTCGGTTTTCTGCACTTAACTCGGCTGTAGGGGGGCTGCAGGGCTGATAATCACAGGAATCGATTCGGAGACATCAGACGCGTCCGCCTGTCGCATTCAGAGGTCTGAACTCGGTCTGATACTCGAGCTGGGTTTGCCAAACTATTTGTTTTGTTCGAGTCATCTTGAGAGATGCTGTCGATTTACGCACGTAACTCGGGCTGTAGAAGAGCTACAGAGCTCGTACAGAAGACAATCGAGAAGCATCGGGGGCGATCGGCTGTTGCATCGAGAGGTCTGAAATCGCTTGGGCTGAAAAACTATTCGTTCTCTGCAATTTTTTTCGACATTATATATTGTCAGGAAGCTCTATGAGTCCCCCGCTGGTAAGAAAGGTTGACGGTTTACCGCCGGCGCCCAGTTGGCAAGAAAAATCTCGACGTACCTTTTGCTGACTTTTGGTCGGTTGACAATTTTGTTCTCGAAATTCAACAATTCGTTTGAGCTCTAGTTTTTTTTTCTGACCTTATTCGATCTTATTCCCGCTCGGAGTCTTAATCTCAGCTCGATCGGGCACTTTTTACTGCCAAGAAGCGTTGCGGCGGGATCGGCCGTTTCGAGTCATATTGACGGACGCTGATGGTTTTCTGAACTTAACTCGAGCTATAGGACAGCTACAGAGCTCAGACCTACAGAAAGCGATTCAGAATCTTCAGGCGCGTTCGTCTGTTGCATCCAGAGGTCTGAACTCGGTCTGCTGCTCGACCTAGGTCCGCGAAACTATTCGTATTGATCGAGTTATCTTGAGAGGTGCTGTCGATTTTCTGTACTTAACTCGGGCTGTAGGATGGCTACAGGGCTGGTATTTACAGAAATCCATTCGGAGACATCAGGCGCGTTCGCCTGTCGCATGCAGAGGTCTGAAATCGGTTTGCTACTCGAGCTAGGTCCGCAAAACTATTCGTATTGCTCGAGTCATCCACAGGGACTGTCGGTTTTCTGTACTATTCTCGAGCTCTAGGGAAGCTACAGAGCTGATACGCACAGAAACCGATGCAGCATAATCAGGGTTTGCCTCTTGCATCCAGAGCTCTGAACTCGGTCTACTACTCGAGCTAGGTCCGCGAAGCTATTCGTATCCTTCGAGTCATCTTGAGAGATGCTGTCCGTTTTCGCACTAACTCGGGCTGTAGGAGAGCTAGAGAGCTCATGCGCACAGAAACTGATTCGGAATCAGCAGGCCCGTTCGTCTGTTGCATCTAGAGGTCTGAACTGTCTCTGCTACTCGGGCTAGGTCCGGAAAACTATTTCTCTTCTTCGAGTCATCTTGACGCTATTTTCTCCCCGAATGGTATTTTCTACACGCTGCAGATGACCTATAGAACTGCTCAGCACCAATGGGATATCACTAGACGCCTGAGATCAGTCTGCTATCAGCGCTCCCGCTGAAAAACTATTCGTTATCTGCTTATTCTTTAGACATAATATATGGTCAGGAAGCTCTACGAGTCCCCCGGCGGTAAGAAAGGTTGACGGTTTACCGCCGGCGCCCAGTTGGACCACCCGACCAGAAGAGACAATGTGACAACTTTGTGTCAGTTTTGCTGGTATTTGAAAGATATTTGACAATTCATGTTGAGGAAGCAGATTTCTACGCCGAGCATTGGCACATCAAATTTGTTCCCAGAGCAGCTCAGCTCTCTAGAGCCAGTTTTAATGTCGAAAAATTAGGAGCAACAGAAATAACTCGTAGAGCTTTCCCTAGCTAGTTGCTGGAAGCTTAAGAGTAATTCCGGGGCGCTGGAGAGCTAGTTGGCAAGACAAATCTCGACGGACCTTTTGCTGACTTTTGGTCGGTTGAAAAATTTTGTTCTCGAAATTCAATAATTCGTTTGAGCTCTAATATTTTTTCCCGTCATATTCGATCTTATTCCAGCTCGCCATCTTAATCTCAGGTCGATCGGGTAGATATTACTGCCAAAAAGCACTGCGGCGGGATCGGCCGTTTCGGGTCATCTTCACACGCGATGTCGGTTTTCTGAACATAGCTCGAGCTACAGAAGAGCTACAGAGCTGATACTTACAGAAACCGATTCAGAATCATCAGGCGCGTTTGTCTGTTGAATCCAGAGATTTGAACTCGGTCTGCTGCTTGAGCTAGGTCCGCGAAACTATTCGTATTGTTCGAGTTATCTTGAGAGGTGCTCTCGGTTTTCTGTACTTAACTCGGGCTCTAGGGCACATACAGGGCAGAAGCCGATTCGGAGATATTAGGCGCGTTCGCCTGTCGCATGCAGAGGTCTGAACTCGGTCTGCTACTCGAGCTGGGTTCGCATAACTGTTTGTATTCCTCGAGTCATCTCGACAGGGACTGTCGGTTTCCTGTACTTAACTCGAGCTATAGGGCAGGTGCAGAGCTGATGCGCACAAAAAACGATGCAGAATTATCAGGCACGTTGGTCTGTTGCATTCAGAGGTCTGAACTCGGTCTGCTACTAGGTCAGCGAAACTATTCGTATTCTTCGAGTCATCTTGACAGGTGCTGCCTGTTTTCGCATGTAACTCGGGCTGTAGGACAGCTACAGAGCTGATACGCGCAGAAACTGATTCGGAATTATCATGCGCGTTCGTCTGTTGCATCTAGAGGTCCGAACTGGGTTTGGTACTCGGGCTAGGTCCGCAAAAACTATTCGTATTCTTCGAGCCATCTTGACAGATGTTGTCCATTTCCCGTATTGAACTCGGGCTGTAGGAGATCTACAGAGCTGGTGCGTACAGAAACCCATCGAGAATCAGGAGCGTTCGTCTGTTGCATCGAGAGGTCTGAACTCGGTCTGCTACCCGGTCTAGGTTCACAAAATTATTCGTATTCGACCGATATGTCTTTCCAAATGATGGTGAATTGCTCAGCTGAACTCGAGCGGCCGAAAAATCAGAAGGAAGTCGTGAGGCGTGAAGTTCTCCCTGATGGTATTTTCTACACGCTGCAGATGAGATAGAACTGTTGAGCACAGCAATGGGATCTCACTAGACGCTTGAGTTCAGTCTGCTAGCAGTCCCGGCTGAAAAGCTATTCGTTCTCTGCTAATTCTTTGGACATACTGTATTGTCAGGAAGCTCTACGAGTCCCCCGGCGGTAAGAAAGGTTGACGGTTTACCGCCGGCGCCCAGTCACGTTGACACCAAAAAAAGAAAATCGACGTTTTTTCTAGAAATACTCCGAGAAGCTGTCTGCTTGAATCTGAGTACTCTTACGCGTGCAAGGAGCTCTACGAGGTTCCCGGCGGTGACCAGGTTGGCTCAAGGAGCTCTGGCTCAAGCTGCATGGTGCAGTAAGGAGTCTTTGGTTCCTCATACTGTACACGGTGCTCTCACTGTGAGGGACGACGGCGGCGCCGCGTTGGCTGCATCTCTTGTGGAGGCAGCGGTCCGCGCTGCTGTTCAGGCAGGTGCCCCGCGCAGGACTGTCGCAGCTGCCGCGGCTGCCGTGGCCTCGGTCATGGCGGCGACGCGGTGTGGCGTTGGTCCGGCGCAGGGCGCCCCTGATCCCGCTGCCGCCGGTTCGGCCGGATCCCGGCGGCAGCGGAGGAGGCTGAAGAAGAAAACTATGATGTGCAGGTCGGGGCAGGATGCTGTCCTTGGGGAGCCTATCGGGCAGACCCTAAAGGCTGATCAGGATGTTGATCATGAGATATCTTGTTATCACAGGTCCAGTGTTGATCATGGCGCCTTTGATTTTCACGTTGGGAGCTCTTCATCTAGGCGAGTCCAGTTTGATGATCGGCCTTCAGTGGTTTCTTATGAGATACCCCTTCAAGCGAGGCTGCGTCCCATATCGAGGAGGCCGAAGAAAAAAAACTATGAGTTGCAGGTCGGGGCATGATGCTGTCCTTGGGGAGCCTGTAGGGCAGACCCTAAAGACTCAGCGTGTTGATCATGAGGTAGCGCACGTGAATTCGCACGTTCCTGTTCCTGCTCAGACGGCAGCTGATGTGAAGATTTCGGAGTTGGAGAAGGATAGCGAGGATAACATGCCTGTTGTTTTTGCTCCTGTTAAGTCGGCAACTGATGTTAAGATGTCGGAGGTGGAGAAGGAGAACGAGGATGTGGAGATTCGTGGAAGATCGGAAGTGGTTTCTGTTTCTGTTGATCCAGGTGTTCTGAAAGAGGAGTTGCATGATGAGGAGTTGCAGGGTGAGGAGTTGCAGAATGAGGAGTTGCGGAATGAGCAGTTGCATTGTTCTCATTATAAAGATTCTATGACTTCACACCCTGGGAGTTCAACGACTGGGAGTTTATCTAATGCAGTTGTGGTGAGTTCAGCAGTGACGGAGGACGAGTGTCAAGCTGCCAGGGACTGGGCCCTTGCCGGTGTCGATGTCAGTGCTCTTTGGCGTGAGCTACACCGACTCCCGAGACAGGAGTTTCAGCGTAGGACTGAGGCTCTTCATGCATACAGGCTGCATTTGGGAATTGAAAGTTCCGAGGAGGATGATTCGCAACAAGGGGGTCCTCAGAGTTCTACTTCCAGGAGTGCATTGACGCGGAGCGGCAAGAAGCATCGGAAACGGCACAGATGATGCACATGTGGTTGATCCTGCACGCTTGATTTGTCATTGCGTTGCCTTTCTTCATGCGTGTGTGTGTTGTCGTGCATGCGCGTGTGTTGAATAAGAGCTTCGCTTGATCCCTCAAAGTAGGTCATTCGTTGCTTCCTTGATTTGAGTGCTCATTGACCTTTGAACGTGACTTTCCGTGATTTGTCACGTGGTGCCTCAAAGTAGGCCTTTGATCTTATCTGCATTCTGACCTTTAATCTCTTGTGCATTCTCAGTGGTGTTGAGACGGTAATCGCTGTATAAACCAGTGGTTACTGTCTGGTCTCTCATTGCTTCTCGTGTGGTCGCTGTATAAGCCAGTGGTTACTGCGTTTCACTGTTCTAGTGTTATATTCTTGTGTATGGGCAGTCTTGTGCATATCTGTGCAGACTCGCTGTTTGATGCACCTCTGCTTTAATCTTTGCAGCTTCGCTGTCTTCCTGTACAGCTTCGCTGTTTAGGTTCTTTGTGTTGAGGCCTGCTCCCATGGGAGCTCGAACCGGCCTTCGCAAAAGACGCAAAAGACCAGGTTGCTGCTGTCCCTCCTCGGGGAGCTCAGCGGCGGCCTGGCCCGTCGGGGGCCTCCTCGAGCCGCATTGTGCGGACAGGTTTTCTGTGCGCACACGTCTCGTACTCCACTGTGCATCTAGTGTACGGGCCGTCCCATATCTTCGGGTACTTCGTCGGCTGCGACGACCTCCTCTCCGTGGGCCTACAGACGATAGGTTGCCAGGTTCTCTGTTGGTGCCAAGTGGGGCAGCTCCTATCGGGGCAGGTGCATAGGCCGCTTGCTCTGATTGTACTCGTTGCACTTGTTATCTTGTACTTCCAGGCCGCTTGCTTTGTACTTGTTGCATTGTCTGCTTGTACTTCCAGGCCGCTTGCGTTGTATTTGCTGCATTTGTTATCTTGTACGAGTTGCTCTCAGCACGTATCCAGTTTTGATTCTAGTTGCAGTTCGAGTTTCTTTAGTACTTTGACAGTTTTGTGACATCGGAGTATCTTGATTTTGAGGTCTTTGGGTATCCGATTTCATATTTCGCCTCGAGTGAAGTTCAGAATTCATTGTACTTGACGTCGCGCCTCGAGTGAAGTTCAGAACTCATTGCACTTGATTTCCACATACTTCGAGTTAGAACTATTGTGATTTGTCATTGCGTTGCCTTTATTCATGCCTGTGTGTGTTGTCGTGCATGCACGTGTGTTGAATAAGAGCTTCGCCTGATCTTCACTTTGTTCGGATAAGAGCCCGCATTCGCTCTAAGTAGTGGTGGGTGTCTTGGCTCACTCTGTATGTTGCGCGTTTAATGCGTTATCTAGTCCACATTTCGACGTTGTGTTTCACGTGCATGGTCTTCCAGTGGTGCTGAGACGGTAATCGCTATATGTGGTTACTGCATGGTCTCGCATTGCTTTGAAGCGCACTCGCTATGTTTAGTTCTCTTAGTTTCGTGTTTGTCTCAGTGGTGTTGAGACGGTAATCGCTGTATAAACCAGTGGTTACTGTATGGTCTCTCACTGCTTCTAGCTTTGCTTCCATATCTATGGCCTGCATTGCTTCACTCATTATATTGTTAGTTGTTTTCTCGTGTACTTAACAGTCTTGTGCATTTCTGTGCAGCTTCGCTGTTTGATGCATCTCTGCTTTAATCTTTGCAGCTTCGCTGTTTAGGTTCTCTGTGTCCTGGCCTGCTCTCCAGGGAGCTCGAATCGGCCAGCGCAGACTCGCAGTCTAGGTTGACGGTTGACCGCCGGCGCAAGTGAGAGCGTCCGAGGGCTCGCCAGGAAAGCTTTCCGGTGTGTGTTCTCTTTGCTCTCCGGGTTTTGGGCGCTACCAAGTTGACGAACCATATTTTTCCCTCGTGGAGCTTTTCGTTATCGATGAGCTAGAGAAATTCCGGCGCGGGGTGGAGCTAGTTGGTCGATCCGATCAGAAAAGAAGATGTGGTAACTTTCGGTCGGTTTTGCGAAGATTTCAAAGATATTCGACAATTCATTTTCAGAAACCAGCGTTTTCGCACCTGTAGTGGGTGGTGTCGCGTCTGCCAGCGAAATTCTCAGGTCCGTAGCTGCAGTATTACTATCAAAACACTTGGGGGAACGAACCTTGCATAAAAACAGAAAAACGTGTTTTTTCGAAGTTTTCAGGTCTTGCTCCAGATGCTTTCTTCATGTCTACCGAGGGGCGCCGTGTGAGAAAAGAGCTCTACGAGGGCCCCGGCGGTAACCTGGTTGACGGTTTACCGTCGGTTCCCAGTCGCACCTGTAGTGGGCTATGACGCGTGCGCCCGTGAAATTCTCAGGCCTGTAGGTACAGTATTACTGTCAAAACATTTGGAGCAACCGATTTTAGATAATAACAGAAAATCGTGATTTTTCCAGTTTCTCGGGTCTCGCTCCAGAAGCTTCCTTCATGTGTTCCAAGGAGCGCCTTGCGAGAAGAGAGCTCTACGAGGGCCCCGGCGGTAACCTGGTTGACGGTTTACCGCCGGTTCCCATTCCGGGGCGCTGGAGAGCTAGTTCACAAGAAAATCGCGACGGACCTTTTGGTGACTTTTGGTCGGTTGAGAATTTTGTTCTCGAAATTTCTCAATTCGTTTGAGCTCTAGTTTTTTTTCCGATGATATTCGATCATATTTCCGCTCGCCGTCTTAATCTCAGGTTGATCGGGTAGATATTACTGCCAAAAAGCACGCGGGCGGGATCGGCCGTGTCGGGTCATCTTGACACGCGGTGTCGGTTTTCTGTACCTAAATCGAGCCCTAGGACAGCTACAGAGCTGATATTAACAGAAACCCTCTTAGAATGATCAGGCGTGTTCGCCTGTTGTATCCAGAGGTCTGAGCTCGGTCTGCCACTCGAGCTAGGTCCACAAACCTATCGACGGACCTTTCGCTGACCTTTGGTCGTTTGAAAATTTTGTTCTCGAAAATCAACCATTCGTTTGAGCTCTAGTTTTTTTTCCCGCTCGCCCTCTTAATCTCAGCTCGATCGGTAGATATTACTGCCAAAAAGCACGCCGGCGGGATCGGCCGTTTGGGGTCATCTTGACATGCGTTGTCGGTTTTTTCTACTTAACTCGAGCTGTAGGAGAGCTACAGAGCTGATACTCACAGAAACCAATTCAGAATCATCAGGCGCGTTCGTCTGTTGCATCCAGAGGTCTGATCTCGGTCTGCTGTCCGAGCTAGGTCCGCGAAACTATTCGTATTGTTCGAGTCATCTTGAGAGGTGCTGCCGGTTTTCTGTACTTAACTCGCGCGGTAGGGGGGCTACAGAGGTGGTAATTGCAGGAACCGGTTCGGAGACATCAGGCGCGTCCGCCTGTCGCATGCAGAGGTTTGAAATCGGTCTGCTACTTGAGCTAGGTCCGCAAAACTGTTCGTATCGCTCGGTCATCTCGACAGGGACTGTCGGTTTTCCGTACCTAACTCGAGCTCTATGGGGAGCTACAGAGCTGATACGCACAGAAACCGATGCAGAATAATCAGGCGCGTTCGTCTGTTGCATCCAGAGGTGTGAACTCGGTCTGCTACTCGAGCTAGGTCCGCGATGCTATTCGTATCGTTCGAGTCAACGTGAGAGGTGCTGTCCGTTTTCGCACGTAACTCGGGCTGTAGGAGAGCTACACTCATACGCACAGGAACTGATTCAGAATCATCAGGCTCGTTCGTCTGTTGCATCCAGAGGTTTGAACTGGGTCTGCAACTCGGGCTAGGTCCGCAAAACTGTTCGTATTCTTCGAGTCATCTTGACAGATGTTGTCCATTTTCTGTATTGAATTCGGGCTGTAGGAGAGATACAGAGCTGGTACGCACAGAGACTGATGCAGAAGCATTGGGAGCGTTCGTTTCTTTCATCGAGAGGTCTGAACTCGGTCTGCTACCCGAGCTAGGTTCGCAAAATTATTCGTATTCGACCGACATTTTTTTCCAAATGATGGTGAATGTCTTCACTGAACTCGAGCTGCAGAGCAGCTCGAGAGCTCTTCGGCCGAAAAATCAGAAGGACATCATGAGGCGCGAAGCATCTAGACGCTTGGTTTGGGTCTGTTGTGAGCGCAGACGCCAAACACGGATTCGTACTTTGCTATTTTCTCCCTAATGGTATTTACCTAACAGCGAAGACTGATAGGTTTCTAGTAGGGTCAAAAGAGAGCATCATGACTCCACAGGGGCGGCATCCGGGGAGCTGGTTCCGAATTCGTTTTTCGCAAACAGGCACACACTTCGTGCTCTTCGACCTCCCAGAACTCCATTCCCGGGCCACATTCTAAATGCCTGGAGCCAACTGTAGGCCACGTCGTGTTCTTCGAGTTCCCAGAACTCCATTCCCGGGCCACATTTTGAATGCCCGGAGCCAACTGTAGGCCACTTCGTGCTGTTCGATTTCCCAGAACTCCATTCCCGGGCCACATTTTGAATGCCCAGAGCCAACTGTGGGCCACTTCGTGCTCTTCGACTTCCCAGAATTCCATTCCCGGGCCACATTCTGAATGCCCGGAGCCAATTGTAGGCCACGTCGTGCTCTTAGCCTTCCCAAAACTTTTATTCCCGGGCCACATTTTGAATGCCCGAAGCCACCTGTACGCCACTTCGTGCTCTTCGACTTCCCAGAACGCCATTCCCGGGCTACATTTTGAATGCCCGGAGCCAACTGTTGGCCACTTCGTGCAGCAGGGCGAGGAGGACAGGGACCAGCAAGAGGACGAGGAGGAGGAGGACGAAGAGGAGGGGCCGGAGAAGGAGGACGAGCAGGAGGAGGAGGAGGAGGAGGAGGAGGAGGAGGAGGACGAGCACGAGGAGGAGAGGGCGGCCGGCTGCCCCGGCTGCCTGCCCCGGCCGGCTGCGCAAGGAGGAGGGGGGCGGGCAAGACGAGGAGGGCGAGGGCGAGCAGGGAGGAGGAGGAGGAGGAGGAGGAGGAGGAGGAGGAGGAGGAGGAGGGGAGGCCGGCCGGCTGCCCCGGCCGGCTGCTTGCCCCGGCCGGCCGCGCCTGCGCCTGGCCGCGGAGTGCGGTCACGGGAAGGGGGCGGGGACGGGCGGTCAAGGTTGATACCCCCTCCTCGCTCCTTCCACTGCCTGGTCGCAGCAGGGCGGTGCGCGCTTCAGGATTCTCCAACAGACACACAAACATGGGCCTCGCATATGTGCGCGCCAACATAGGGCGCTGCATGTGCCTGGTCCAGCACGCGCGGTGCCCCCGGGGAGGGGTTGCGGTTTTGCCCGATTGTGAGGGCGCTTTTGAGCGGGACGCCCCTCCCTGATCCCTTTTTCATTTCAACCCGCGCTCTCTCAGGTGCACATTGCCCGCGCCAGCGCGAAGATAAGAGGCACCTGGGGGGGCGCCATTGCGGCGCCCAGCGCTCCTACATGAATGCCATAGGCAATGCTTCCAGCTATGCTTGTGCACATCGCTGTTAGGTTGCTTTGCCGGGATAATTTGTACACGCTGCAGATGAGCTATAGAACTGTTCAGCACAGCAATGGGATATCACTAGACGCCTGAGATCAGTCTGCTATCAGCGCTCGGGCTGAAAAACTTTTTTTCTCTGCTAATTCTTTGGGCATAATATATGGTCAGGAAGCTCTACGAGCCCCCTGGCGGTAAGACTGGTTGACGGTTTACCGCCGGCGCCCAGTTGGTCGACCCGGCCAGAAGAGACAATGTAACTCGTAGAGCTTCCCTTTAGCTAGTTGCTGGAAGCTTAAGAGTAATTCCGGGGCGCTGGAGCTGATTTTTGGTCGATTGAAAATTTTGTTCTCGAAATTCAACCATTCGTGAGAGCTCTAGTATGTTTTCTGACCATATTCGATCTTATTCCCGCTCGCCGTCTTAATCTCAGCTCGATCGGGTACCTTTTACTGCCCAAAAGCGTTGCGGCGGGATCGGCCGCTTCGAGTCATATTGACAGACGCTGATGGTTTTCTGTACTTAACTCGAGCTGTAGGACAGCTACAGAGCTGGTGCTAACAGAAAGCGATCCAGAATCATCAGGGGCGTTCGTCTATTGCATTCAGATGTCTGAATTCGGTTTGATACTCGAGCTAGGTCCACGAAGCTATTTGTATTATTCGAGTCTTATTGACAGGTGCTGTCGGTTTTCTGTATGTCATTCGAGCTGTAGGACAGCGACAGAGCTGATGCTTACAGAAACCCATTCAAAATCATCAGGCGCGTTCGTCTGTTGCATCTAGAGGTTTGAAATCTGTCTGCTACTCGAGCTAGGCCCGCGAAACTATTCGTATTATTCGAGTCATCTTGACATGTGCTGTCGGTTTTCTGGACTTGACTCGAGCTTTAGGGCAGCTACAGACCTGATACTTACAGGAACCCGTTCAAAATCATCAGGCGCGTTGATCTGTTGCATCTAGAGGTCTGAACTCTGTCTGATACTCGAGCTAGGTCCGCGAAACTATTCGTAGTATTCGAGTCATATTGACAGGTGCTGTCGGTTTTCTGTACTTCACTCGAGCTGTAGGACAGCGACAGAGCTGATACTTACAGAAACCCATTCAAAATCATCAGGCGCGTTCGTCTGTTGCATCTAGAGGTCTGAACTCGGTCTGCTACTCGAGCTAGGTCCGCGAACCTATTCGTATTATTGGAGTCATCTTGACAGGTGCTGTCGGTTTTTCTGGACTTGACTCGAGCTGTGGGACAGCTACGGACCTGATACTTACAGAAGCCTATTCGAATCATCAGGCGCGTTCATGTGTTGCATCTAGAGGTCTGAACTCGGTCTGCTACTCGAGCTAGGTCCGCGAACCTATTCGTATTATTCGAATCATCTTGACAGATGCTGTCAGTTTTCTGTACTTATCTCGAACTGTAGGATAGCTACAGAGCTGGTGCACACATCGACTCAGCATCATCAGGCGCGTGCGTCTCTTGCATCTAGAGCTCTGAACTCAGTCTTCTATTCGAGTTAGGTTCACAAAACTATTTGCATCGAGCTGCAAATGAGTTAGAGAGCTCTCCCGCACCTGAATCAGAAGAAAATCACGAGGCGCGCTAGTCGAAGTATCTAGACGCTGAGGCTGAAAAACTATTCGTTCTCTGCCAATCCTTTGGACATAATATATGACAAGGAAGCTCTACGAGTCTCCCGGCGGTGAGAAAGGTTGACGGTTTACCGCCGGCGCCCAGTGATAAAACTTTGGTCGCTTTTGTTTCGATTTGAGAGATATTCGACCATTTATCTTGAGAAAGCAGATTTTTACGTTTAGCATTTGCGTATAAGCTTACTCTGAGAGCAGCTCAGCTCTACTGATGCATTTAAATATGAGTTGACTTCCAGGAACCGAGCTAATATGAACATCGAAAAATTCAAAAATCAAGTTTTTTCCCAACCATCCTGTGGTGTTGGGTCCTCGTTTTGAAGAGACAGCGCCCCGCGTTCACTCCTCCTCCCGCTGTCCCCTCCCTCCTGCCATCATCATCATCATCACCATCATCATCATCATCATCATCATCATCAGGAGGCCCCAGTGGCCCCATAGGGAGCTCCACCGAAGGCCCCAGTGGCTGCGCTCCCATGCGCCCACCGCACCCATTTCGGCACACCCCTCACACGTTTCGTGGCCCCATAGGGAGCTCCAGCGAAGGCCCCAGTGGCTGCGCTCCCATGCGCCCACCGCACCCATTTCGGCACACCCCTCACACGTTTCGTGGCCCCATAGGGAGCTCCAGCGAAGGCCCCAGTGGCTGCGCTCCCATGCGCCCACCGCACAGATTTCGGCACACCCCTCACACGTTTCGTGGCCCCATAGGGAGCTCCAGCGAAGGCCCCAGTGGCTGCGCTCCCATGCGCCCACCGCACCCATTTCTGTACACCCCTCACACGTTTCGTGGCCCCATAGGGAGCTCCAGCGAAGGCCCCAGTGGCTGCGCTCCCATGCGCCCACCGCACCCATTTCGGCACACCCATCACACGTTTCGTGGTCCCATGGAAAGCTCCAGCGAAGGCCTCAGTGGCTGCGCTCCCATGCGCCCACCGCACCCATTTCGGCACACCCCTCACACGTTCCGTGGCCCCACAGGGAGCTACATCTCAGGCCCCAGTGGCTGCGCTCCCATGCGCCCACCGCACAGATTTCGGCACACCCCTCACACGTTTCGTGGCCCCATAGGGAGCTCCACCGAAGGCCCCCGTGGCTGCGCTCCCATGCGCCCACCGTGGCGCAGTGCGCATGGCGCCGCCGCTCCATTACGGCACACCCCTCACACGTTCCGTGGCCCCACAGGGAGCTACATCTCAGGTCCAAGTGGCGCAACTCGCATGGCGCCGCCGCCCCATTTTGGCACACCCCTCACACGTTTCGTGGTCCCATAGGGAGGGAGGAGGAGGAGGAGGAGGAGGGGGGGGAGGAGGAGGAGGAGGAGGAGAAGGAACCCCCACGATATCCACAATTGCGGTATTCACAACTACGTATAGTTGGGTCTTTCGTCAGGCTAATTTTAATAGTATTTTCATCTTATTATTCTACTTCGATTCGGAGCACGCCTTCTGGTGCAAGGAGCTCTACGAGGTTTCCCGGTGGTGACCAGGTTGACGGTTCACCGCCGGCGCCAGTTTGACGATTTATACCTCGTAGAGCTCTTCGTTATACCTCGTAGAGCTCTTCGGCGCCGATGAGCTAGAGGAATTCCGGCGCGGGCTGGAGCTAGTTGGTCGACCCGACCAGAAAGCGCAATACCTCGTAGAGCTTTTCGGCATCGATGAGCTAGAGGAATTCCAGCGCGGGGTGAAGCTAGTTGGCCCACCCGGCTCGGGCGGATAAAGCGATAACTTTTGGTCGGTTTTGCCAAGATTCGAAAGATATTTGACCATTTATTTTAAGAAAGCAGATTTTTACGCCGAGCATTGGCATATCAACTTCGTTCCCAGAGCAGCTCAGCTCTCCCGAGGGAGTTTTACTATGGGTTCATTTCCAGGAACCGAGCTCGTATCAACATCGAAAAATGCAAAAGTAACGATTTTCAGACAATTTTCTCGAAAGTTCTGTACTTCGTTTCTGAGCGCTCTCGTGCGTGCCAGGAGCTCTCCTCGGTCTGCCTCCGTGGAGGCTCGAATCGACCGTCCGCAAAAGACCGCAAAAGACCAGGGTGACAGTTTGCCGCCCGCGCCAGTGTGATAGCTTTGGGTCGGGGGTCGGTTTTGCCAAGATTTGCAAGATATTTGATAATTCATTTTCAGGAAGCAGATTTTTACGCCGAGCATTGGCATATAAATTCTCTTCTCAGAACAGCTCAGCTCTCTACATGTAGTTTTCGTATTAGTTTACTTCCAGGAACCGACTTCATCTTCATACCGAAAAATGTCAAATTTACGTTTTTCTAGAAGTATTCCGAGAAGCTCCCTGCTCCGATCCTGAGCACTATTACGCGTGCAAGGAGCTCTACGAGGTTCCCGGCGGTGACCAGGTTGCTGCTGTCCCTCCTCGGGGAGCTCAGCGGCGACCTGGCCCGTCGGTGGCCTCCTCGAGCCGCATTGTGCGGACAGGTTTTCTGTGCACGCACGTATCGTACTCCACTGTGCATCTCGTGTACGGGCTGTCCCATATCTTCGGGTACTTCGTCGGCTGCGACGACCTCCTCTCCGTGGGCCTACAGACGATAGGTGCCAGGTTCTCTGTTGTGTCAAGTGAGACAGCTCCCATTGGAGCAGGTGCATAGGCCGCTTGCTTTGATCGTACTCGTTGCATTTGTTATCTTGTACTTCCAGGCCGCTTGTTTTGTACTTGTTGCATTGTCTGCTTGTACTTCCAGGCCGCTTGTGTTTGTGCTTGCCGCATTTGTTATCTAGTACGAGTTGCTCTCAGCACGTATCCAATTTTGGCTTTGGTCGCAGTCTGAGTACTTTTATTCGCAACGCAGTGGGAATCTTCGAGGGGTGGTTGGAATCGTTTCTTTCGTGAGTTAAAAGTTGCAGTTCGAGTTGCAGTTCGAGTTTCTTCAGTACTTTGACAGTTCTGTGACATCGGAGTATCTTGATATTGAGGTCTTTGGGCATCCGATTTCATATTTCGCCTCGAGTGAAGTTCAGAACTCATTGTAATTGATATTGAGGTCTTTGATATTGAGGTCATACGTCGCCTCGAGTGGAGTTCAGAACTCATTGCGCTTGATTTCCACATACTTCGAGTTAGAACTATTGTGATTTGTCATTGCGTTGCCTTTATTCATGCCTGTGTGTGTTGTCGTGCATGCACGTGTGTTGAATAAGAGCTTCGCCTGATCTTCACTTTGTTCGGATAAGAGCCCGCATTCGCTCTAAGTAGTGGCGGGTGTCTTGGCTCACTCTGTATGTTGCGCGTTTAATTCGTTATCTAGTCCACATTTCGACTTTGTGTTTCACGTGCATGGTCTTCCAGTGGTGCTGAGACGGTAATCGCTATATGTGGTTACTGCATGGTCTCGCATTGCTTTGAAGCGCACTCGCTATTTTAGTTTTCTTAGTTTCGTTTTTGTCTCAGTGGTGTGAGACGGTAATCGCTGTATAAACCAGTGGTTACTGTATGGTCTCTCACTGCTTCTAGCTTTGCTTCCATATCTATGGCCTGCATTGCTTCACTCATTATATTGTTAGTTGTTTTCTCGTGTACTTGCAGTCTTGTGCATTTCTGTACAGCTTCGCTGTTTAATGCATCTCTGCTTTAATCTTGGCAGCTTCGCTGTTTAGATTCTCTGTGTCCTGGCCTGCTCCCTTGGGAGCTCGAATCGGCCAGCGCAGACATCGCGGACCAGGTTGGCGGTTCACCGCCGGCGCCAGTTTTGAGAAAGCAGTTTTTTACGTCGAGCATTGGCATAGTGACCAGGTTGTGCGGACAGGTTTCTGTGCACACACACGTATCGTACGCCACTGGGCCGTCCCATATCTTCGGGTACTTCGTCGGCTGCGACGACCTCCTCTCCGTGGGCCTACAGACGATAGGCACCAGGTTCTCTGTTGTGTCAAGTGAGACAGCTCCCATTGGAGCAGGTGCATAGGCCGCTTGCTTTGATCGTACTTGCTGCATTTGTTATCGTGTACTTCCAGGCCGCTTGTTTTGTACTTGTTGCATTGTCTGCTTGTACTTCCAGGCCGCTTGTGATTGTACTTGCCGCATTTGTTATCTTGTACGAATTGCTTTCAGCACATATCCAATTTTGACTTTGGTCGCAGTCTGAGTGCTCTTATTCACAACGCAGTGGGAACCTTCGAGGGGTGGTTGGAATCGTTTCTTTCGTTTCATTATTGCTCTTGTACTCGTGTGGTTTCTTTGACATTGAGGTACTTTGACAGTTTTGTGGCATTGGAGTATCTTGATATTGAGGTCTTTGGGCGTCCGATTTCATACTTCGCTTCGAGTGGAGTTCAGATTTCATTGCATTGATTTCCACATACTTCGAGTTAGAACTATTGTGATTTGTCATTGCATTGCCTTTCTTCATGCCTGTGTGTGTTGTCGTGCATGCACGTGTGTTGAAGAAGAGCTTCGCCTGATCTTCACTTTGTTCGGATAAGAGCCCGCGCTCGCTCTAAGTAGTGGTGGGTGTCTTGGCTCACTCTGTATGTTGCCCGCTTAATTCGTTATCTGGTCCACATTCCGACGTTGTGTTTCACGTGCGTTGTCTTTCAGTGGTGCTGAGACGGTAATCGCTATATGTGGTTACTGCATGGTCTCGCATTGCTTTGAAGCGCACTCGCTATTTTAGTTCTTAGTTTCGTGTTTTTCTCAGTGGTGTTGAGACGGTAATCGCTGTATAAACCAGTGGTTACTGTATGGTCTCTCACTGCTTCTAGCTTTGCTTCCATATCTATGGTCTGCATTGCTTCTCTCATTATTTTGTTAGTTGTTTTCTCGTGTACTTGCAGTCTTGTGCATATCTGTACAGCTTCGCTGTTTGAATGCATCTCTGCTTTAATCTTGGCAGCTTCGCTGTTTAGGTTCTCTGTGTCCTGGCCTGCTCTCCAGGGAGCTCGAATCGGCCAGCGCAGACATCGCAGACCAGGTTGACGTTTCACCGCCGGCGCCAGTAATTCCCGGGCGATGGAGAGCTAGTTGGCAAGGAAAATCTCGACGGACCTTTACCTCGTAGAGCTCTTCGTGATCGATAAGCTAGAGGAATTCCGGCGCGGGGTGGAGCTTGTTGGCCGACCCGACCAGAAGAGACAATGTGACAATTCAGGGCTGGTTTTGCTAAGATTTGACAGATATTTGACCGTTCATATTGAGAAACCAGATTTTTCGCACCTGTAGTAGGTTATGACGCGTGCGCCTGTGAAATTCTCGGGTCTATAGCTGTAGTATTACTATTAAAACACTTGGAGGAACCAACGTTTGAAAAAAAATAGAAAAATGTGACTTTCCGAGTTTTCCGTTTCACGCTTCTGAAGCTTCCTTCAGGTGTCCCGAGAAGCGTCGTGCGAGAAAAGCTACTGTGTTGGACGGAGCTAGATTGGAAGACCTTCTTAGTGGACACGCTGCAGAAGCTTGATCTATCCAAGATATTGGAATTCTGCATGATAAAAGATGCTACTTCGGGTGCCCATTGGAAGGAGGAGGAGGAGACTAAAACAGAGGCCGAACTGCAACGTGAAAAATGACCGTCTTGCTAAACGGTTAGCTGCGCTTTTCCAGGACGAAACCAACTGGAGGATGAACCCTGGGTGGCTGGCTCTAGAGATGAGGGGAGATAGTCAGTGTATAACACGTTGGCTGACGGGTAAAAACAGATGTATGAATGAGATATATAGTAAAACCATCGCCGATATGCAAAATAAATTGTACGCCGTGTGTAAGCAGTTCCAGATCTATAGTCCTGAAGCGGGCCGTGATATTTGGAAATGGGTTTACCGGGGGGGGAGCGCTGAGGCGGACCATGAGACGCATGTGGCCAGAGAAGGGCAGACTACTTCAGATGTGCGGTGGGACCTCAATGCACATTTTTCTATTCGTTCGAATCAACATAGTGTACACGCGGTGAGAGGCTCTTTTGATGGTGGCAGATGTGAGTTAGGCACATCTTGTGGCTGGGTGATTGACATTTTTATCTCTTCTAATTTGCCTTCTTCCTCCCTCCCCCCTGGCCTCCCCTCTAATCGTTGGCAGCTCGGTGTAGCCAAGCGGGCGTTTATGCTCCCTTCCCATTGTGCAATCACCCAGGCGGAACTTGCTGCATCTCAGAGTTTATTGTCGGGAGTTGTTGATTTGTGCACACATATATGTGGATAGCACATTTCTTTTACAGCTTCGCTGCAGAATCTTCCCGCTTTAATCTATCAGCTTCGCTGCCCTTGTACAGCTTCGCTGTTTAGGTTCTCTGTGTAGTGGCCTTAGGGAGCTCGAATCGGCCAGCGCAGAACACGCAGAACCTGGTTTACGGTTTACCGCCGATTCCAGTTTCGGAAGGAAACCGAAAAAAACGTGTTTTTTTTTGTTTTTCGAGTTTTTGTGCTTACGCTCCAGAAGCTGTCCTTCATGAGCTAAGAGGGATTCGGGCGCAGGGTGGGGCTAGTTGACAGACCCGATGTAAAGAGACAGTGTGATGACTTCGGTCGGTTTTTCTATGTTTGTGTAAAATAACTCGTAGAGCTTCCCTTAGCTAGTTGCTGGGAGCTTAAGAGTAATTCCGGGGCGCTGGAGAGCTAGTTGGCAAGAAAAATATCGACGGACCTTTTGCTGACTTTTGGTCGGTTGAAAATGTTGTTCTCGAAATTCAACCATTCGTTTGAGCCCTAGTGTGTTTTCCCGTGATATTCGATCTCATTCCCGCTCGCCGTCTTAAACCCAGCTTGATCGGGTACTTTTTATTGTCAAAAAGCGTTGCAGGCGGGTTCGGCCGTTTCAAGTCATCTCGACAGGCGTTGTCGTTTTCTTTTTTTTTTTTTTTTTTTTTTTTTTTTTTTTTTTTACTGAACTCGAGCTGTAGGACAGCTACAGAGCTCATACTTACAGACACCGATTCAGAATCATGAGGGGCGTGCGTCTGTTGCATCCAGAGGTCTGAAATCGCTCTGCTACTCGAGCTAGGTTCGCGCAACTTTTCGTATTATTCGAGTCATCTTGACAGGTACTGTCGGTTTTCTGTACTTAACTCGAGCTGTGGGACAGCTACAGAGCTGATACTTACAGAAACCGATTCTAAATCATCAGGCGCGTTCATCCGTTGCATCTAGAGGTCTGAAATCGGTCTGCTACTCGAGCTAGGCCCGCGAACCTACTCGTATCATTCGAGTCATCTTGACCGGTGCTGTCGGTTTTCTGGACTTAACTCGAGCTGTAGGACAGCCACAGAGCTGATACTTACAGATGCCCATTCAGAATCATCAGGCGCGTTCATCTGTAGCATCTAGAGATCTGAACTTAGTCTGCTACTCGAGCTAGGTCCGCGAACCTATTGGTATTATTCGAGTCATCTTCACAGATGCTGTCGGTTTTCTATACTTAACTCGAAATGTAGGAGAGGTGCGCAGATGCATAGGTTCAGCATCATCAGGCGCGTGCGTCTGTTGCATCTAGAGCTCTTGGCAATAGTCAAATATATGTAGAAGCCTGAGATCAGGCTATTAGCGCTGAGGCTGAAAAACTAATCGTTCTCTGCCATTTATTTCGAATTAGTATATGGCAAGGAAGCTCTACGAGTCTCCCGGCGGTAAGAAAGGTTGACGGTTTACCGCCGGCGCCCAGTTTAAAAGTTATTTTTTAGAACAGGTATTTTTCCCACCTGTAGTGGGTTATTGCGCGCGCCGCTGTGAAATTCTCAGGTCCGTAGCTGCAATATTATCATCAAAAAGACTTGAGGGAACCGTCGACCGTTTTGAGTCATCTTGACACGCGTTGACGGTTTTCTGTACTTAACTCGAGATTTAGGAAAGCTACAGAGCTGATGCTTACAGAAACCGATTCAGAATCATCAGGCACGTTCGTCTGTTCCATCGAGAGGTCTGAGCTCGGTCTGCTACTCGAGCTAGGTCCGCGAAACTATTCGTATTATACGAGTGATCTTGACAGGTGCTGTCGGTTTCTGTACTTCACTCGGGCTGTAGGAGAGCTACTGAGCTGGAACGCAGACGAATCGATTAAGAATCATAAGGCGCGTTCGTCTGTTGCATCGAAAGTTTTGAAATCGGTCTGCATGTCGAGCTAGACTTCGAGTCATCTTGACAGGTCCTGTTGGGTTTCTGTACTTAACTTGAGCTGTAGGGGGGCTCCAAAGCTGTTGCGCCCACGTAATCGATCGAGAATCATCAGGCGCGTGCGTCGCAAGCATCTAGAGCCTGAACTCAGTCTGCTACTTGAGCTAGGTCCGCAAATCTATTCGTATTCCACCTCTTTTTTTTTTTTCTCCTTCTTTTTCCCTCCGAAATGATGGTGAGTTTCTCCACTTAACTCGAGCTGCAGATGAGTTTGAGAGCTCTTCTGCAGAGAAATCAAAAGAAAATCGCGTCGCGCGGTAGTCTGAAGTATCTAGACGCTTGGCTTGGGTCTGTTGAGCGTAGACGCCAAACAACTAGTCATACTCTGCTATTTTTGAGGTGATGGAATTCGTTTTCTGGATTAAACTCGACCGATCAGCGCCGCGCGAGAACGGAGCTCTACGAGGCTTCCGGCGGTTACCTGGTTGACGGTTTACCGCCGGATTCCAGTTCCGGGGCGCTGGAGAGCTAGTTGGCAAGAAATATCTCGACGGACCTTTTGGTGACTTTTGCTCGGTTCAAAATAACTCGTAGAGCTTCCCTTAGCTAGCTGCTGGAAGCTTAAGAGTAATTCTGGGGCGCTGGAGAGCTAGTTGGCAAGAAAAATCTCGCCGGACCTTTTGGTGTCTTTTGGTCGGTTGAAAATTCTCTTCTCGAAACTCAACCATTCGTTTGAGCTCTAGTGTTTTTTCCCGTGATATTCGCTCTTATTCCCGCTCGCCGTCTAAATCTCAGCTCGATCGGGTAGATATTATTGCCAAAAAGCACACGGGCGGGAGCGGCTGTTTCAAGTCATCTTGACAGGCGTTGTCGGTTTTTTGTACTGAACTCGAGCTGTAGGACAGCTACAGAGCTGATACTTACAGAAACCGATTCAGAATCATCAGGCGCCTTCGTCTGTTGCATCCAGAGGTCTGAACTCGGTCTGCTTCTCGAGCTAGGTCCATGGAACTGTTCGTATTGTTCGAGTCATCTGGAGAGGTGCTGTTGGTTTTCTGTATTTAACTCGGGCTGTAGGGGGGCTACAGGGCTGGTAAGTATAGAAACCGATTCGGAGACATCAGGCGCGTCCGCCTGTCGCATGCAGAGGTCTGAAATCGGTCTGCTACTCGAGCTAGGTCCGCAACGCTATTCGTATCGCTCGCGTCATCTCGACAGGAACTGTCGGTTTTCTGTACTGAACTCGCTCTAAGGCAGCTACAGAGCTGATGCGGACAGAAACTGATGCAGAATAATCAGGCGCGTTCGTCTGTTGCATCCAGAGGTCTGAACTCGGTTTGTTACTCGAGCTAGGTCCGCAAAGCTACTCGTATCATTCGAGTCATCTTGAGAGGTGCTGTCCGTTTTCGCACGTAACTCGGGCTGTAGGAGAGCTACAGAGCTCATACGCACAGAAACTGATTCGGAATCATCAGGCCCGTCCGTCTGTTGCATCCAAAGGTCTGAACTGGGTCTGCTACTCCGGCTAGGTCCGCAAAACTACTCGTATTCTTCGAGTCATCTTGACAGAGGTTGTCATTTTCTGTATTGAATTCGGGCTGTAGGAGAGCTGCAGAGCTGGTGCGCACAGAAATCGATCCAGAAGCCTTCGGAGCGTTCGTCTGTTGCATCGAGAGATCTGAACTCGGTCTGCTACCCGAGCCAGGTTCACTAAACTATTCGTATTCGACCGATATTTTTTTCCAAATCTTGGTGAATTTCTTCGCTGAACTCGAGCTGCAGAGCAGCTCGAGAGCTCTTTGCCGAAAAATCAGAAGGACATCATGAGGCGCGAAGCATCTAGACGCTTGGTTTGGGTCTGTTGTGGGCGCAGACGCCAAACACGGATTCGTACTCTGCTATTTTCTCCCTAATTGTATTTTCTACACGCTGCATATGAGCTATAGAACTGTTCAGCACAGCAATGGGATATCACTAGACGCCTGAGATCAGTCTGCTTTCAGCGCTCGGGCAGAAAAACTATTCGTTCTCTGCTAATCCTTTGGACATAATATACGGTCAGGAAGCTCTACGAGTCCCCCGGCGGTAAGAAAGTTTGACGGTTTACCGCCGGCGCCCAGTGCCTCGTAGAGTTCTTCGGCATCGATGAGCCAGAGGAATTCGGGCGCGGGGTGGAGCTAGTTGGTCGACCCGGCCCGGACGGACAATGTGATGACTTTCGGTCGGTTTTGCTGAGATTTGAAAGATATTTGACCATTTATTTGGAGAAACCAGATTTTTGCGCCAAGCAAACGCATATAAGCTTTGTTCTCAGAGCAGCTCAGCTCCTCTGGGGGAGTTTTACTATGGGTTCACTTCCAGGAACCGACCTGTTATTGACACCGAGAAATACAAAAATTAAGATTTTAAGAAAATCTTCTACAACATTTTCTGCTTTGATTCTGAGCACTCTAGTGCGTGCAAGGAGCTCTACGAGGTTCCCGGCGGTGACCAGGTTGACGGTTCACCGCCGGCGCCAGTTTTGTTCTCGAAATTCAACAATTCGTTTGAGCTTTAGTATTTTTTCCCGTGATATTCGATATTATTCCCGCTCGCCGTCTTGATCTCAGCTCGACCGGGTAGATGCTACTGCCAAAAAGCGTCCAGGCGGGATCGGCCGTTTGGGGTCATCTTGACACGTGTCGTCGGTTTTTTGTACTGAACTCGAGCTGTAGGACAGCTACAGAGCTGATGCTTACAGAAAGCCTCTCAGAATCATCAGGCGCGTTCGTCTGTTGCATCCAGAGGTCTGAACTCGGTCTGCTGCTCGAGCTAGGTCCGCGAAACTATTCGTATTGCTCGAGTCATCTTGAGAGGTGCTGTCGGTTTTCTGTACTTTACTCGGGCTGTCGGGTGGCTACAGGGCTGGTAATTACAGAAACTGATTCAGAGGCATCAGGCGCGTCCGCCTGTCGCAAGCAGAGGTCTGAACTCGGTCTGCTACTCGAGCAGGTTCGCGAACATATTCGTATCGCTCGAGTGATCTTGACAGGGACTGTCTGTTTTCTGTACTTGACTCGAGCTCTAGGGTAGCTACAAAGCTGATGCTCACAGAAACCGATGCAGAATAATCAGGCGCGTTCGTCTGTTGCATCCAGAGGTCTGACATCGGTCTGCTACTCGAGCTAGGTCTCCGAAACTATTCGTATCGTTCGAGTCATCTTGAGAGGTGCTGTCGGTTTTCGCACGTAACTAGGGCTGTAGGAGAGCTACAGAGCTGATGCGCACAGCATCTGATTTGGAATCATCAGGCGGGTTCGTCTGTTGCATCCAGAGGTCTGAACTGGGTCTGCTACTAGGTCCACGAAACTATTCGTATTCTTCGAGTCATCTTGACAGGTGTTGTCCATTTTCTCTATTGAACTTGGGCTGTAGGAGAGCTACAGAGCTAATACGCACAGAAACCGATCCAGAAGCATCAGGTGGTTTCGTCTGTAGCATCGAGAGGTCTGAACTCGGTCTGCTACCCGAGCTAGGTTTGCACAACTATTCGTATTGGACTTGTATTTTTCCAAATGATGGTGATTTTCTTCACTGAACTCGAGCTGCAGAGCAACTCGAAAGGTCTTCCGCCGAAAAATTGGAAGGATATCATGAGGCGCGAAGCATCTAGACGCTTGGTTTGGGTCTGTTGTGAGCGCAGACGCCAAACACGGATTCGTACTCTGCTACTTTCTCCCTCATGGTACTGTTTTTCTTGGTACTACACGCTGCAGATGAGCTATAGAACTGTTCAGCGCAGCAATGGGAAGGGAACTATCAGGGGCAATCGTGAAATGTATCTAGACGCCTGAGATCAGTTTGCTATCTGCGCTCGGGCTGAAAAACTATTCGTTCTCTGCTAATTCTTTGCACATAATATATGGTCAGGAAGCTCTACGAGTCCCCCGGCGGTAAGAAAGGTTGACGGTTTACCGCCGGCGCCCAGTTTTAGTATCAGTTCACTTCCGGGAACCGACTTCATGTTGACACCAAAAAATGTCAATTTGACGTTTTTCTAGAAATACTCCGAGAAACTCCCTGCTTCGATGCTGAGCACTGTTACGCGTGCAAGGAGCTCTACGAGGTCCCGGCGGTGACCAGGTTGACGGTTCACCGCCGGCGCCAGTTGGCCGACCCGGCTCGGGCGGACAATGTGGTGACTGGGTTCGGTTTTCCGGAGATTCTCAGAGATTCTGAAATTCGTTTTGGGAATTCATATTTTTATTCTATGCAGTGGATCAGGGCGCGTTCGATGGTGCAATTCCCAAGGCTCTAGCTGCATTATTCGGATCAGAAGATTAGGAGGAACCGACGTTCTGTGAAACCGGAAACAAAAATGTTTCTTCAGTTTTAAACTCATATCAACGAACTGACTTCTTCTGTTACCTGGAACTGATCTGGTCTCTCCAGAGCTCTACGAGGGTCCCGGTGGTAACCTGGTTGGCGGGTTACCGCCGGCTCCCAGTTCATATTCTGTTTTTCCCTTGATGGATGGTTTTTCTGACTAAGCTCGAGCTGTAGATGAGCTCCCAGGCTCTTAGCAGAGCAATCGGAAGAGAACATGAGGGGCGCTATTTGATAGTGTCTAGACCCCTGAAGTCAGTCTTCTATGAGCGCTCGGACTGAAGCACTACTCGTACTCTGCCAATTTCTTTGAGACGGTATTGGTTTTCTTTTCTCTAACTCGCAGTACAGATGAGCTACAGGGCTGTTCTGCAATCGGAAGGAAATTACAGAGGCGCTAATTGAATGTACCTAGACGGCTGCAATGAGTGCTATTAGCGCTCAGGCTGAAGAACTATTCGTACCCTGCTTATTCTTTGGTATATGGCAAGGAAGCTCTACGACTCCCTCGGCGCTAACCAAGGTTGACGGTTTACCGCCAGCGCCCAGTTGGCCAACCCGGCCCGGGCGGACAATGTGGTGACCTGGGGTCGGATTTTCGGAGAGAGATTTTGAAATTCGTTTTGGGAATCGAAATTTTAATTCTCTGCAGTCGATCATGACGCGTTCGATGGTGGAATTCTCAGGGCTCTAGCTGCATTATTTCGATCAAAAGATTAGGAGGAAGCAACGTTGTGTAAAACAGCATTTTCAAGCTTATATTGACAAGCGTCTTTCTGTTGTTATCAGGGAACTCACTTGGTCTATTCAGAGCTCTACTAGGGTCCGGCGGTAACCTGGTTGACGGTTTACGGCTCCCAGTTGGCCGACGCGGCCGGGGCGGACAATGTGGTGACCTGGGGTCGGTTTTTCGGAGATTCTCAGAGATTCTGAAATTCTTTTTGGGAATTCAGATTTTCATCCTCTGTAGTGGATCATGGCGCGTTCGACGGCGCAATTCCCAGGGCTGTAGCTCCATTATTCGGATCAAAAGACTAGGAGGAACCGACGTTCTGTAAAACCCGAAGAAAACGTTCCTTCAGTTTTTTCACTTCATATCAACGAACTGACTTCTCTTGTATCTGGGAACTGATCTGGTCTCTCCAGAGCTCTACGAGGGTCCCGGCGGTAACCTGGTTGACGGGTTACCGCCGGCTCCCAGTTCATATTCTGTTTTTCCCTTGATGGATGGTTTTTCTGACTAAGCTCGAGCTGTAGATGAGCTCCCAGGCTCTTAGCAGAGCAATCGGAAGAGAACATGAGGGGCGCTATTTGATAGTGTCTAGACCCGTTCTGTAAAACCCGAAGAAAACGTTCCTTCAGTTTTTTCACTTCATATCAACGAACTGACTTCTCCTGTATCTGGGAACTGATCTGGTCTCTCCAGAGCTCTATGAGGGTCCCGGCGGTAACCTGGTTGACGGTTTACTGCCGGCTCCCAGTTCGAACGCGCCGGAGAGCTAGTTGTCAAGAAAAATCTCGACTGACTTTTTATCTGATTTTGCTCGGTTGAAAATTTTCTCGAAATTCAAGAATTCGTTTGAGCTCTAGTATTTCTTCTCATCGTATTCGATCCTATTCCAGCTCGCCGTCTTGATCTGCTCGATCGGGTACTTTTATTGCCAAAAAGGCGGGATCGGCTGTTTCCAGTCATCTTGACAGGCATTCTCGGTTTTTTGTACTTAATTCGAGCTGTAGAGGAGCTACAGAGCTGGTATTTACAGAAACCGATCATCAGGCGTCTGTTGCATCCACTGGTCTGAACTCGGTCTGCTACTCGAGCTAGGTTCGCACATCTATTCGTGCTCTTTGAGTCATTTTGACAGGTGCTGTCGGTGTTCTGTACTTCTGTAGGACAGCTACAGGGCTGGTACTTACAAGAACCAATCCTGAATCATCAGGCGCGTTTGTTTGTTGCATCGAGAAGTCTGAAGTCGGTCTGCTACTTGACCTAGGTCCGCGAAACTATTCGTATTCTTTGAGTTCTCCTAACAGGAACTGTCGGTTTTCTGTACTTAACTCGAGCTGCAGCGTAGCTACATAGCTTCTACGCTCACGTCATCGATTCAGAATCATCAGGCGCGTTCGGCTTGAGCATCTAGAGCTCTGAACTGAGTTTTCTATTCGAGGTAGGTCCACAAAACTATTCATGTTCGACCGATATTTTTCGAAATGATGGGAATTTCTTCACTTAACTCGAGCTGCAGAGGAACTTGAGAGCTCTACCGCACATACATCAAAAGGAATCATGAGGCGCGCTAGTATTGAGCGTCTAGACGCTTGGCTTGGGTCTGTTATGAGGGCAGACGCCAAACAACTAGTCATACTATACTATTTTGGTGATAGAATTCGTTTTCAGAACTGAACTCGAGGCGCAGATGAGCTTGAGAGCTCTTAGGCATTGCAATGGGAAGATCATCATCATGCGCGCTATTCGAAAGTATCTAGACACCCGCGCTTAGTTTGCTATTAGCGCTAGAGCTGAACACCGATTCGTGCTCTGCTACTTTCTTGAAGGGTATTGTTTTCCTTGATTTACTCGTGCTGCAGATGAGCTACCAAGCTGATTAGCACAGCACTGGGAAGAGAATCATCAGGGGCAATAGTGAAATGTATCAAGACGTCTGAGATTAGTCTGCCATGAGCCCTCGGGGTGAAAAAATATTCGTTCTCTGCTAATTCTTTGGACATAATATATGACAGGAAGCTAGGACTCTCCCGGCGGGAAGAAAGGTTGACGGTTTACCGCCGGCGCCCAGTTTGGAGACTTCGGTGCGTTGCCTCGTTTGGAGGCTCGAGCCTGTGTCTCGGGAAGGGCCTCGTTTGGAGGCGCGAGACGCGCGCTGCGGGTGAGACATTCGCACAGTGAGCGCTACGCAAAAACGAAGGTTGACGGTGTACCGCCGGCTTCCAGTTAGCGGCGGAGCTAGAAAGTAATTCCGGCGCGCTCGGGGGCTTGTTGGCAAACAAAACGCGACGGAAGTTTCGTATTTTCTTGCTCGGTTTAAATTGGACCTCTCAAACTTGAATCATTCGGTAGAGCTCTAGTATTGTTTCCTCTCACATGTGATCTCATTCCCTCGCTATATGAATCTCAGATCGATCGGGCACATATTACTGCCCGAAGCACTCAGGCGGCATTGGCTGTTTACTGTGTTTTCTTGGCAGGTGGTGCCAGTTTTCTAAACTTCTTAGAAGAACTGCAGAACTGGCAGGCAGACGCGCCCGTCTGAAGTATTCAGATGTCTCAACTCGGTCTGCTACGAGAGCTGTGTCCGCGAAAGTATTCGTACTCTGCTTTTTTGTTCAAGATTATGATGAGTTTCTTGACGAACTCAAGCTGCAGATGAGCTACAGAGCTGTTCGGCACAGCAATGACACATGCCATTATGAGGCGCGCTAGTCTAGAGTATCTAGATGTCTGAACTTGGTCTGCTACCAGAGCTGGTCCGGGAAACTATTCGTACTCTGCTAATTCTTTAGAGATGATGATGAATCTCTCGACTTAACCTGCAGATTACCGAGCTGCTATACACAGCAATCGGAAGACCAACATCGGGCGCGCTAGTCTAAACTATCTAGATGCCTGGACTCAGTCTGCTACGGTCTGGAAATCAATTGGGAATCTGCTGGTTTTTCAATGGTAATGCTTTTTTGGATTGCCGTGGAGCTGGGGATGAGCTACAGAGCTGCTTTTAGCAGCCTGAATATCTAATCAGACGCGGTAGCCCAGAGTATCCAGATGCCCCAACTCGGTCTGATACCAGAGCTGGGTGCAAACAACTGTTCGTACTCTCCCAATTCTTTGAGAGGTAACTTTCTTCAGATAACTTGCGCTGCAGATGAGCTGTACAGAGCTGTTTGGCACAGCAATCGGAAGGATATCACCAGACGCGCTAGTCTCAAGTAGCCAGATGCCCGACCTCGTCATGCTTGCAGAATTGGAACCATAATATTATTGCTACTTCATTTTTTCAGAGATACCGATGCCTTTCTTGATCCTTCCCTGTCTTCTGCTCCTCATGCTCATCCCCCCCCCTCCTCCTCCTCTGCCTCGCCCTCCTCCAACCCATTTCTCCTTGCTCCTTCTTCTCCTCTAGTCCTTCTCTATAAAACCGCGCGCTCGCGCGCCCGGAATGCAAGATTGCCGCGCCCGCAATGCGCGAGGAAGCTCTGCGAGTTCCCGGCTCAAGAGCAACGTCGGCTCAAGAGCAAAGTCGCTCCAGAGGAGGAGGTCACGATACACCTTCCTTTTTGCAGTCGCTCCTACCTCCCTCTTTCACTTCTTACACCGCAGGTATATTTTCTCTCTTCTGCGTCCGACTCCTGCTCTTGTGTGAGTCCGACTCCTGCTCTCGTGTGATTGCGATTGGTCGAGGGAGGCACGACGTCGTATCCCTTTCGTCAGGTCTTGACGCGTCACTGTACCAGACAGAGGCCAGACGAGAAGACTGATCCCATCGACGCTTCTATCGATCCCACAGAATCTGTTGATCTTGACAACCATCTCAAAGGTACGGAGACAGAGGACCCAGCGGTCCAGGCTGCATCCCGCAAAAGAACTCTTCAGGACGATCACGATTTGTGTCAGCGCTGGGGAGCACATCTCAGTCAACTCCACAGGGTGGCATCACATATCACGACGGCGGTGCCTGATGTAATCGTGGGCGACGACCGCAGGGTCAAGAGACGGGCACAGGCGACGGCATTGGAGGCGAAACGAGAGGCATGTGAGAAATCTATGGCCTCGTTCAGTGAAGCTTGCAAGGCGGATGATGCACCCCACTACTTCGGCAAGCTCGGAGATGCCCTGAGCGCCCTGGCTTCCCTCCAGTCCGAGAATATGATTGGGCTCAAGCAGGAAATCACAGAGGTCAAAGATGATATTGGTTCGCTCAGGGCTGACAGCGATAAGCAGGACACCAAACTCGACCGCCTTGAGGAGGATATCGCCTCCATCAAAGCAGGTACGTCGGCTTCCACGGCGGCCCCGAGTGCGGGAGGCGCGTCATCGGTTGGAGGAGCAGGAGTCCAGCGGCAATGGAATCCATCATATATCGAGCTCCGCGGCTGGGTCACGGATGCGTCCAGTGCGATGTCGCGCTCAGAGACGCAGATCACGGACCTCGATTGCCAGCGTCTTATTCGAAACTTACTTGACCTCCTAGGGGAGGAAGGTAGAGCCAAAGTGGATGATGTTGGTACCCTCCGTGTCAATGGTAACCAGCCCATGTTTTCTTTCTGCCGTATCAAGTTTTGTGCTGGCACGGATGGGGATGTACTATGGAACTGTAAACACTCGTTGGATGCGATTATCTTGGATCCTGTCAACGCACAGATGCTCAAACATAAGCTCGCAGGAGATCGCACCATGCAGAACATCCTCACAGATATGGACCGTCATCCAAATAAAATCATCATCAATATCAAGGCTCCAGAGTGGAAGAAGTGTCACATTGCCGCCGTGGGACGTTTCCATGGCGTCTGGAGGCAAACGATTCTCAAATAATATCCGAACACAAATTTTGGCATCACGAGTCAGACAGGATCGGGCAAAGGCATCAACACTATCTGGACCAAGCCGCCCGACCTCCAGACCCATCGGCCCATCGAGCTTGCAGTTTGGAAGGCATCAGAAGCACGCTGGACCATCCACAAGGATGTCTGGGACACGGTCTTGCCTCGTTACGGTATCCAGACCACAGTGGTCGCTTTCCAATCCAGCTTGGAGTGAGGGCGCCGCGAGAGCGCGGACAGAGGCAACAAGCTTTTCGCGGCAGGTTCTATGCATGTTGCCAGAGTTGGTCGCCGTGAGGCTAGAGGATTTGCCCTATGCAGACAGCTCCTTCGTGAAGGAGTCGCGGTGATTGGCCTCCAGGAGTGCCAGCATTTACTTTTCTCCGGTGGGTTCAGACGGCTTGGTTGGCTGGGTTATCGATCCAGCTGTCTCCGAGCAGGGGTTCTGGTGCGGGCATCGTACCAATGCAATATCATTCATACTTGGGTTAACTTAGATAGGATCGCGGGTGCGCTTTTCGGTAGCGGTGTTTGCTTCTGCAGTGCTTATTTCAAAGACAGCTCGTACGATGATTCTCCGACGGATATGGAGACAGTGTGCCGACAGCTGCGGCAAGTACGCCGTGAGGCGGTGCAGGGGCTCGCAGGCGCTCGCTTGCTTCTTGTGTGTGACGCCAATGTGGAGCTTACGCCTGACCTTGTGTCGACACGGGGGGAGCAGATCACGGGGGAGGGACTTATGATGACACGGCAAAGAGGATATACGAACAATTCGGAGAGCAGACGGTGGAGGGGGGAGATGATGAGGGAGCATTTTGAACACTTCATGGGGGAGGAGGGAATGGGAATCTGTGCCATACATACTTTCGCAGAACGGACTCCGACCTACTGGAAGTGGGGAGCCGCTAGCAAAGTGCTATATTTCGTTTGCATTCCGACGGCCTGGGGGAGAGGAGAGACCATAGTGAAATGGCTGCGTGACGGAGTCCACAGCCACTACTCAGATCATGCCTTTCTCAAATTCGAGATTCGACCCCAGGTTCGGGCTCCTCGATATCGACCTCGCTCCCAACCCCGCCCTACATCCACGGCTCGTCGACCCTTCTCTGACCAGCTCCAACAATCCCAGTTCGCCTCTCTCGCGGACATCGGCATTCCCAACACATCCCCAGCAGACATCGGGTCGTACTTGTCTGGTCTCGCCGATCGCTATCTTGTGCCGCCAGCAGTCAGTTCCGCGCCTGTCAAGCCGGCGGTGTTGGCCGATCTCCTTGCCGTGTACCGTAGGCTGAAGTCACGCACCGACATGGACCCCCAAGATAAGAGAGCCCAAATGAAAGCCATTACACAACAAATCAGACCCCAGAAACGACAGTACGACAGGGTCCGACTTACTTGGGAGTTTCAGGGGGGAAGGAAAACACAGCGGTCTCAGACTACATCGTTGGAGGTGGATGGGGAGGTTACGGAGGATCGGTGGAAGTGGGAGGATGCGCTTCAGATACACGGGGCGACCCATGTCGTGTGCACAGTCTCGCTCAGATCAGCTCTCTTTGCTACGGCGCTTGCGGGAGCAGGCCAATGCGTCACGTCGGCCAGCGCCGAAGCTTTCTTTTGCTGTTGTGCTCAGTGCGAGAGCCCGCCTTCGCACGGGGAGGTCGTGCGGGCCCGACGGATGTGCAGCCGAGTTGCTGAAATCGCTCACGTGGAGATCTATTCGCCATATCTACACCACATTTCTCTCTATCTATCTTGCATGCTCTCGGACTCCTGATACATGGCGACAGGTTCTCATTACGTTGATGCCCAAGGTACCCGCGTTACGATCATTGAGTGAGACGCGCTCGATTGTCGTTGCCAATAGTCTTGCCAAATGGTATCTCACATCCCTCACTATTAGACTGGAGGCGGAAGTGTCTGGGGACCTGCAACGGCTGGGACTCTACGGTTTCAGCCCTGGTAGGAGCACTTGGGAGATCGTGGGGCCACTCAAACATATATATCAACATGGGAGCGTCTGGGGCAAAAACAGCAACGACCAAACTGCTTACGTTGCGCAGGCCGATACCAAAAGGCCTTCGACAACATTGCGATCCAAGTTGTGGCGCGTGCTCCGGAGGCCCTCAACGTCCACCGTAGGCTCACGCACGGTATCCTGGAACCACTTGTTGGGGCGTCGGGTATATTATGTTTCGAGGGCTTGGAGGCTACTACATCGTGGGACCGCTCCATCCGTGCGGGGGGCACAGAGAGTCCCTTACTCTTTAACCTTGTGGTGCTCGCGATGTGTGCTGACCTATTCAAGTCTTGGGGGGACCTCCAGCTAGGATACCCTGCGACGGACATCTAGAATGTATATATGGACGTGTGCAGGCTCTCACATGCCTTGTGGGCGGATAACATATATCTCGTTGCCACCTCGGCTCAGGATTTACAATACCTCTTGACATCACTCACCACTTGCTTCAGAGACTGGGGGTTGTCATGGAAACCAGACTCTCTCGAGTATATGATTGCAGGGGACGCCACACCGTGCTCATTTTAGGTCGATATAGCAGGGAGACCTTTCCCGCTCAAGAGAGTGCCGAAGATCCAGGTACTAGGCGCGGTGGTGGGATCAGAGTTTGACAATACACATGGCGATATTCGTCATCGGATCACGATGGCCAGGAGGACGTTCTTCGCACAAGCGCCGTAGTTTCGTTTTAAATCCGTGAGTCCACGGGCTAAGTCCTATAGGTATCAACAGAGAGTTCAGAGCGTCATGTCCTACGGCCTCGACTGCTGTGCACTTGGTGCAGAGGGGCTACGATTATTGCACAGCTGCGAGGGGAGTCTACTCATGTCTATGTTCGGGCGCAGGAAGCCAGCCACTGAGAGCTGGGACATATGGAGACCACGACGGTTAGACCACGTCCGACGGCAATATTGTGATGAAGGTTTTCAATCTATCACGCAGTTGGTATGCGCACGCAGTTTCAATGTTGCACGAAGTGTGGCCCAGTATGTGCAGGGTCAGCTTGCTATCCATTCTCGCTGCACTGCCAGGGAGACGGATACGGAGGATGGGAGGGATGTGAGACGGAGGATCGACAGAGGGGGCGGACGGTGCTCACGTACCTTTTTGGACAGCCGAGGCACTTTGCTCCTCGACAATCCTGAGTGGACGTCTCGGAGAGACGACCTGACATCTTGTTTGCATGCGTCGGGGCAGCTCTCACTGGCACGCTCGGGCACCAGGAGACGATTTGGTCCCACGAGTATAGGTCAACGGACCTGGCAATACCCGTATAAGGAAGTCTTGGGACCCTGCTGGTGGGGCAGCTTTGACGACACATACACAGGCTTTGTGAAGTTATGGCGGACGATCTTGGGACACTTCGATAAACACAAAATCTTTGAATACTGGTACGTTGCCACCACAGGTCCCAGCTGGAGCTCCACCCAGTTCGAGGCCAAGCAGTCCACCGAGGGAACGACTCCTGAGGCCCTTGAGAAACAGTCCAAGCGTTTGGCCACTAATTGTCAGCGGGCTACGGTTTGGGACGTCTTGAGCGAGGGGATAGGCGTGGACCTCCAAGGGGACTCACTACTGGTCTCATCGTGGCTCCAAGGGAGGTGGAGGTGCCATAATCAGGGTTATGCCGACAGAGTTGCGGAGTGTGTGGATACCGTATACGAGCTGAGCTGCCGTGCGAACATCCGCGCGGCGAACATAGGACGGGACATATATCGACATGAGTACAGGGAAGATAGCACCAGGGCCGACGAGCTCACCCACCTGGCCCGAGAGGGCCGCACCTTCTACTCCAATCAGGTTGCATGCAGTCCGATTGAGTCACAATATCTTATACACGTCGCCTATCGTGGGGCATACGATGGGGGAGTGGACGGCAACGGTTGCGGATGTGGTTTTTGGCTGCAGAAAGGCTTCTTGGATTGCAGTCAGTGGGGTCCGACCTACCAAACCGCTCCATCTCCATTCGGCTCTCGTCAGATAGCCCGCAGGAGGACCCCAGGGAGTGAGCCGCGTGATGCCCTCGTTTGGAGGGGCATCGCCTCCAGTGCCTTTCTTTTACCACCGCGCTCCACGATCGCAGATTGTGAACTGGCTGCCGCGGAGGCGCTCGCACGCGCCCTCCGCTTAGACCTGCTCGGCTCGCTAGGCGCCCAGTCGGGCGGCGCTGCGGACAGCGCCCTGGAGCCCGCGCAAACCCAAAAAGACCAAGGTTGACGGTTAACCGCCGGCTCCCAGTTCCGGCCTCGGCACCAAGAGCGAGGGTCGGGAGAAGGAAGTAGGGGAGCAAGAAAAAAACAGGAAACAGGAGAGCGAGAGGGCAGAGAAAAAGAGACGACAGCAAGAGCAGAGGAGCAGGAGAAGAAGAAGGAGGAGGAGGAGGAGGAGGAGCGAGAGCGAGCGGAAGCAGGAGCAGCAGCAGCAGCAGGAGGCGGATCACACGAACGGAAGCAGGCGGGAGGGAGCGCAGAAACTGGAGCGGCAGAGAGAAGATGGGGGAAGCGGAGAGAGCGGGAAAGAGAGGGAAAAGAGTAGAAGAAGGAGGGGCAGGGAGGGGGGGGGCCCGCGCGATGACCTGTGGTCGTGACTTTCGCCGTGGCCGTGGCTGTGGCCGTGGCCATTGTGGCCCTGGCCGTGGCCCTGGCCGTGGGCGTGGCCGTGGCCGTGGCCGCGTGGCCGTGGCCGTGGCCGTTGCCGCGTGGTCGTGGCCGACTGCGTCGCTTCGCGCGTGCGCCAGAGCGTTCGAAGCGCGCTTTGGGCGCTGCCGCGCACGCTTGCACGCGCGCTTTGGTCGCTTTGCCGCGCGCTTCAGCGCGCGGTTTACGTGTGGGTTCGCGTGTGTGTGTGTGTGTGTGTGTGTGTGTGTGTGTGTGTGTGTGTGTGTGTGTGTGTGGGTGAGAGTCTGTTCGTATGTGCGTGTCTGTGCGTGTGTGTATCTGTGTTTGTGTGTGTATGTGTCTGTGCAAGTGTGTGTGTGTGTGTCCGTGTGTGCGTGCGTGTTTGCGTGTGTGTGCATGTGTGTGTCTTTGCTTGTGTGTGTATGTGTGCGTTCGGGAACTGCTTTCGTAATTGTGCGTGTGCGTGTTTGTTTGTTTATGTGCATTTTGTGTTGCGTTGTGTTGTGTTGTGTTTCGTTGTGTGTTGTTGTGTGTTGTGATGTGTCTGTGTGTGTGTGTTTGTTTGTGTGTGTGGGTGTTTGTGTGCGTGTGTGTCCTTGCGTGCGTGCGTGTTTGCGTGGGCGTGTTGCTGTCAGTGCCTGTTTGCTTTCCTGCGTATGTGTTCTTGTGTATGTATGTGAGTTTGTCTGTGTGTGTGTCTGTGTGTGCGTGCTGATGTGCGTCTGCTTGCTTGTATGATTGCCTCTTTGCTATCCTGCGTCTGTGTTATCCTGCGCATGTGCCCCCCCCCTCCTCTCCTCCGGCGCTCCGCGAGGGCGGAGTGGTTGGGGCGGAGGGAGGGCCGGCCCCAAAATGGGGCGGTGCCTCCCCCCTCCGGAGCGCCGGCGGGGAGGGCGGGGGCGCGTGGGGGCGGCAGGGGGGTGCGGGGGGGGGGGGGGCGCTGAGGTGGCTGCGGTGCGTGCGTCATCGTGTGGTCGTCAGTACGTGGGTTTCGCTGGATGCCGGCGTGTGCGTCTGTGTGCGTGGGTTGTGCGTGCGTGTGTGTGTGTGTGTGTTCGTGCGTGTGTGCGTGTGGGTGTTTGTGTGCGCCCCCGTGTGTATGTGCGTGTGTGATCCGTGTGCGTGTGCGCGTCCGTGTGTGTGTGTGTGTGTGTATGTGAGATGTGCTGTGTGTTTGTGTGTGTGCGCGTTTGCGCGTGTGTGTCGACCTTTGCGTGTGGATGTGTGTGCGTGTGTGTATGTGTGTGTATGTGTGCGTGTGCGTGTGTCGCATGTTGGCGTATGTGTGTTCTTGTGTATGTATGTGTGTTTGTATGTGTGTGTGTGTGTGTTCGTGCGTGCGTGCTTGTGTGCGTGTGCTCGTTTCTTTGAGAGCCTCTCGCTATCCTGGTATTGGACGCTTACGAGTGGCGTCGCTTGCCGTGCCTTTGGATTGCTACGTGCGCGAGCAGCGGCCTTGCCGTTTCACTTGCTTGCGTTCGCAGCCGCGCCCGACGGTGTCAAGGCCGCCGTGTGTTCTATTGTTCGGCTATCCGGGCTTTGGACGCCAGCAAGTAGGCACCGGATCGATCTAGAATCACCAGGCGCGTTAGTCTCAAGTATTTATATGTCCGCGCTCGATCTCATTTCAGAGCTGGGTTTGAAAACCTATTGGTTCTCTTTTATTTTGTTGTAATGATGATGCGTCTCCTGATGTTGCTCGAGCTGCATATTAGCAACCGAGCTGTTCGGCACAGCAATCGGAAGGAAAGCGTCGGGAGCGCTAGTCTTTACGTATCTAGATGCCTGAACTCGGTCTGCTACCATAGCCCCGTCTGGAAAACTATTCGTACTCCTGCAATTTTTAAAAAGATGACAATCAGTTTCATGATGTAACTCGAGCTGCAGATGAGCTACACAGCTGTTGAGCAGAGCAATCGAAAGATAACCATCAGTCGCGCTACTCTGAAGTATCTAGATGCCCGAGCTCGGTCTGCTACCAGAGTTGGGCCCGACAAATTAATCGTACTCTGCAAATAATTCAGAGATGACGATGAGTTTATGGATGCAACTCGAGATGCAGATTCGCGCGGCGCAGCAATCGAAATAACAAATTCGACCCGCTAGTCTCGAGAATCTAGATGCCCTAACTCGGGTTGCTACCAGAGCAGCGTTGAAAAACAACTTTTTTTTTTTTTTTTAAAAGATATTAGGATGACTGTCCTGAGATAACTCGAGCTGCAGATGAGCTACAGAGCTGTTCGTCGTACCCTAGTACTTGTTCAGAGTTAACGATGCCTCTCTTCATATATCTCGAGCTGCAGATGCGATTCGAGCTGTTCGGCGCATCATTTTGACGAATCATCAGGAGCGCTCGTCGCAAGTATCTGCATGATTGAAATTGGTCTGCCACAGGAGCTGAGACCAAACAACTTTTTGTACTCCTGCTCTTCGTGTTCTTCCCTCTCCTCCTCCTCCTCTTCGTCCTTCGCCATGTGCTCCTTTTTCTCTTTCCCCTCTTGACCCTTCTCGTCCTCCTTATCCTCATCTTCCGTCTCTTCATCATCATCATCGTTTCTCTTCTCCCCCTCTCCAGCCTTCCTTCTCCTGCTCGTCATTCTCCCAATTCTCCTCCACTTCCTCCTTCTTCGCCTGCTCCTTTTCCCCCTCATCATATTCTTCCTCAGCCTCCTCCATCTCCTGCTCCTCCTCACTCCTTTGACTCGTCTCGGACGTCCACCTCCATGAAACCGCGCCCTCGTGCGCGCGCAATGACTCGTATAGCTTCCTCAAGAGCGTTAGCGGCGAATCCGCTCGTCATCTTTATATGAGGTCGATCGGGTGCATATTACTGTCAAAAAGCATGTGGGCGGGATCGGCTGTTCAGTGTCATCTTGGTAGGTGCTGTCGGGTTTCTTAACTTAACTCGAGCTGTAGAAGAGGTACATAGCTGTTCAGCACAGCAATCGGAAGGGAACCATCAGGCGCGCTAGTTCCAAGTATCTAGATGTCCGAACTCGGTTTGCTGCTAGAGCTGGATCCGAAAACCTATTCGTACACGGCTCATGTTTTCAGAGATGATGATGAGTTTCTCGGTGTAAGTCGAGCTGCAGATGTGCTACAAAGCTGTTCGGCACAGGAATCTAAATGGAATCATTAGAAGGGCTAGTCTGATGTATCTAGATGCCCGAACTCGGTTTGTTACCAGAGCTGGGTCAGAAAACAACTGGCTGTACTCTCTTTTTTCTTTCAGAGATAATGCTGAGTTTCTTGATTTATCTCGAGCTGCAGATGAGCTAGAGAGCTAGCTGTTCGGCGTAGCAATCGAAAGAGCATCATCAGACGGGCTAGGCTGAAGTATCCAGATGCCCGAACCTGGTCTGCTACCATATCTGGGTCCGAACAACTATCCGTACTCTGTTATTCCCCACATCTTAAGTGGGGTTCTTGTTTTCTCTGCACACCCTCCGCGCAGGATCTCTCGTCCTCCTCCCTCTCCTCTGCTCCTCTTTGCTTCCTCCTCCGCATCATCATCACCATCACCATCACTCCCCACTCATCATCATCATCACCATCGGCATCACCATCACTATCGCACGATCACTCACCATCATTGGCATCGAACGATCATCATCATCAGCACTACTCGCTGACTCACCACTTCGTCCCCATCATCATCACCACCATTTACCATCAGAATCGCACGATCATTCACCATCAGCACTCATCATCACCACCATCATCATCATCACGTCGTCATTATCACCACCACCACCATCATCATCATCATCATCATCATCATCATCATCCTCATCCTCATCCTCATCCTCATCCTCATCCTCATCATCATCATCATCATCATCATCATCATCATCATCATCAGTCATATATCATCATCAAACACCGTCGTCATCATCCCATCACCATCATCCACCAAGAGGGAGCCTCGTCTGTGAGTGAATTGTGAGGAAGTCTCAGGCGGGAGCCCCCTCCCTATGGGGCCCGCAGATCATGTTACTAATCCGAGCGGGTCATCGGATTCCTGTAACTGTCGTCACTTTTGGGCTCCTCAGGTTTGAATTTGGAGGAAGTATCAAGCGGGAGCCTCGTCTGTGAGTGAATTGCGAGGAAGTCTCAGGCGGGAGCCCCCTCCCTATGGGGCCCGCAGATCATGTTACTAATCCGAGCGGGTCATCGGATTCCTGTAACTGTCGTCACTTTTGGGCTCCTCAGGTCTGAATTTGGAGGAAGTATCAAGCGGGAGCTTCGTCTGTGAGTGAATTGCGAGGAAGTCTCAGGCGGGAGCCCCCCTCCCTATGGGGCCCGCAGATCATGTTATTAATCCGAGCGGGTCATCGGATTCCTGTAACTGTCGTCACTTTTGGGCTCCTCAGGTTTGAATTTGGAAGAAGTATCAAGCGGGACCCTCGTCTGTGAGTGAATTGTGAGGACGCGTCAGGCGGGTGCCCCCTCCCTATGGGGTCCGCAGATCATGTTACCTCAGGTCTGAATTTGGAGGAAGTATCAAGCGGGAGCCTCGTCTGTGAGTGAATTGTGAGGAAGTCTCAGGCGGGAGCCCCCTCCCTATGGGGCCCGCAGATCATGTGATTAATCCAAGCGGGTCATCGGATTCTTGTAACTGTCGTCACTTTTGGGCTCCTCAGGTCTGAATTTGGAGGAAGTATCAAGCGGGAGCTTCGTTTGTCAGTGAATTGTGAGGAAGTCTTAGGCGGGGCCCCCCTCCCTATGGGGCCCGCAGATCATGTTACTAATCCGAGCGGGTCATCGGATTCCTGTAACTGTCGTCACTTTTGGGCTCCTCAGGTCTGAATTTGGAGGAAGTATCAAGCGGGAACCTCGTCTGTGAGTGAATTGTGAGGAAGTCTCAAGCGGGAGCCCCCTCCCTATGGGGCCCGCAGATCATGTTATTAATCCAAGCGGGTCATCGGATTCCTGTAACTGTCGTCACTTTTGGGCTCCTCAGGTCTGAATTTGGAGGAAGTATCAGGCGGGAGCCTCGTTTGTCAGTGAATTGCGAGGAAGTCTCAGGCGGGAGCCCCCTCCCTATGGGGCCCGCAGATCATGTTATTAATCCGAGCGGGTCATCGGATTCCTGTAACTGTCGTCACTTTTGGGCTCCTCAGGTCTGAATTTGGAAGAAGTATCAAGCGGGACCCTCGTCTGTGAGTGAATTGTGAGGACGCGTCAGGCGGGAGCCTTCCTATGGGTCCTGCAGCTCACGTGGTTCCTCCGGGTCATCCTCCGGCGCGCGCTTCCTCTGGGTCGTCCTCCGGCGCGTATCGGCTGGGACGCACGTCGTGCGCTTCCTCTGTGTGTTCCGCACGAGGACGAGGAGGAGGAGGATTGCCAGGAAAAGAGGAGGGATGATGCAGGACGAGACAGGAAAGCAGGAAGAGGAAGAGGCTGAGGGGAGGAAGGACGAGGAGGAAAAGGAGGAGGAGGAATGCCCGAGGAGGCCCCAGTAGGTCCCGGAAGGCCCAGAAGGCTCCAGGAGGCCCCAAGAGGCCCCAGGAGGCCCCAGGAGGGGGCAGGAGGCCTAAGGAGGAGGCAGGAGGAGGAGGAGGAGGAGGAGGAGGAGGGGTGGGGAGGAGGGGGGAGGAATATGGAAACGAGGAGGAGGAGGAGGAGGAGGAAACGGATGAGGGAGAGGGAGAGGAGGAGGACAGGGGATGAGGAGGAGGAGGAGGAGGAGGAGGAGAAGGGAGAGGGAGAGCAGGAGGAGGAGGCAGGAGGCAGGAGGGGCAGGGGGAATGGGGGGGAGGAAGCATAACGAGGGAGAGGGGGAGGAGGTGGAGGAGGCAAGAAGAGGAGGAAGAGGCAGGGGTTGAGGCAGGAGGGAGCAGACAGGAGGAGAACGAGGAGGCAAGAGTAGGTGGGAGAAGGGAAGGGGCAGGAGGATAACCCCCATGCAAGCTAAAGAGATTATCATGTGGGGTCCTTCCGTCGGAGTAATTTTCTGGATGTAACTCGAGCTGCAGATGTGCTACAGAGCTGTTCGGCGCAGCAATCGGAAGATTATCATCATAAGAGCTAGTCTCAAGTATCTAGATGCCCAAGCTCGGTCTGCTACCATAGCTGGGTCGGAAAAACTATCCGTACTCTGCTAATTTTTCAGAGATGAGTTTCGCGATGTGAATCGAGCGGCAGATGTGCTACAGAGCGTTTCGGCGCAGCAATCGAAAGATACTCATCAGAAGGGCTAGTCTCAAGTATCTAGATGCCCGAACTGTGTCTGGTACCACAGCTGGGTCAGAAACAAACTATTCGTACTCTTACTAATTATTACAGACCTGATCATGAGTTTAAGGATGCAACTCGAGCTGTAGATGAGCAGAGCTGTTTGGCACATGAATCGACAGAAACTCATCAGACGCGCTAGTCTCGAGTATCTAGATGCCCAAACTCGGTCTGCGACCAGAGCTGGATCGGACAAACCAACTGTACCCTGCTAAAGTATTCCTCTTTTCCTCTCCAACCTTCCCCTCCTGCTCGTCATCCTGCTCTTCCTCCTTCTTCCCCTTCTCCTGTGCCTGCCCCTTTCTCTCTTCATCCTTCTCTTCCTCAGCCTCCTCCATCTCCTCTTCCTCCTCGCTCCTTGTTTACCTCCGCGTCCTCCTCCATGAAACCGCAGCCTCACGCGCGCGGACTGCGAGATTGCCGCCCGCATTCCACGAGGGAGCTCCACGAGTTCCCGGCGGTGACCGCGGTTGACGGCATACCGCCGGCTCCCAGTAATTCCGGCGCGCTGCGGGGCTAGTTGGCAAACAAATCTCGACGGAAGTTGTGCATAATTTTGCGCGGTGTAACGTCGATGTCTCGAAATTTGAACATTCGTTAGAGCTCTATTTTTTCTCCTCATATTCGATCGGGTACATATTACTGCCAAACAGCATGTGGGCGGGATCGGCTGTTTAGTGCCATCTTGGCAGGTGCTGTCGGTTTTTTTTTCACTTAACTCGAGCTGTAGAAGAGCTACAGAGCTGTTCGGCACAGCAATCGCAAGGAAATCATCAGGCGCACTAGTCTCAAGTATGTAGATGGCCAAACTCTGTCTTCTGTCAGAGCTGGGTCCGAAAACTTATCCGTATTCGGCTAATTTTTCCAGAGATGATGATGATCTTCTCGATGTAACTCGAGCTGCAGATGTGCTACAGAGCTGTTCGGCACAGCAATCGAAAGATATTCACCAGAAAAGCTAGTCTTAAGTATCTGGATGCCCGAAACCCGTCCGCTACCATAGCTGTGTCTGAAAAACTATTCGTGCACTGCTACTTTTTTAGAGATGACGATAAGTTTCTTGATGTAACTCGAGCTGCAACTGAGCTACAGAGCTGTTCGGTACTGCAATCGAAAGAAAATCAGCAGGAGCGCTACTCGGAAGTATCTAGATGCCCGAACTCGGTCCTCTACCACAGCTGGGTCCGGAAAAATTATTCGCACTCTGCTAATTTTTTATGATGAGTTTACGGATGCAGACCGAGCTGCAGATGTGCTACGCAGCTGTTTGGCACAGGAATCGAAAGAAACTCATCAGACGCGCTAGTCTCGAGTATCTAGATGCCCAAACTCGGTCTGCAACCAGAGCTGGATCGGACAAACTATTTGTACTCTGCTAAAATATTCCTTTTTTCCTCTCCAACCTTCCCCTCCTGCTCGTCATCCTGCTCTTCCTCCTCCTTCCCCTTCTCCTGTGCTTGCTCCTTTTTCTCCTCTTCCTTCTCTTCCCCAGCCTCCTCCATCTTCTCCTCCTCATTTCTTCTTCACCTCCGCGTCCTCCTCCACGAAACCGCACCCTCGCGCGCGCGGAATGCGAGATTGCCGCGCCCGCATTCCACGAGGAAACTCTACGAGTTCCCGGCGGTAGCCAGGGTTGACGGTTTACCGCTGGCCCCCAGTGCGAGGTTCCCGCGCCCGCATCACGAGGGAGCTCAACGAGTTTCCGGCGGTAACCAAGGTTGACGGTATACCGCCGGCGCCCAGTTCTCCTGTACCTCATTCGAGCTGTACGCAAGCTACAGATCTGGGAAGCATACCGTTCGAATGAGATGATCACGAGCGCTAATTTTCATCATCGAGACGAACTTGAACTGGGGGCACGTAAGGAGTTGTGAAATACATGCCCATGAAACCGCACCCTCCTATTTCTCCTCTCCTCCTCCTCTTTCTCCTTCTCCTTCTCCTTCTCCTCCTCCTGTTTCTTCTCCTCGTTCTCTTTCTCCGTCATTCCCATTGTCATGTTTATCCTTTTCTTTCCCCTTCTTTTCATCTACCACCACCTCCTTTTTTTTTCTTCTCTTCCCTCGCCTTGTCCTGCTTCTGTTCCTGCTCCTGCCCCTGCTCCTGCTCTTGCTCCTGCTCCTGCTTCTGCTTGTGCTCCTCCTTCTGCTCCTGCTCCCTCTCGTGTTCCTTCCCTTTCCACCTCCTCCTCCCACTCTTACTCCTCTTCCTCCGCCTCCTCCTCCTCCTCCTTCCCCCTCTCCTTCTCCTCCTTCTCTTTCTCCCCCTCCTCCTCCTCCTCCCCCTCCTCCTCCTCCTCCTCGGCCCTGGAGGAGGACCCCGATTTTGTTCATCCCCCGCTGGTCTCAGGGTGGGCCTACTCCGACGGATCGGCCAGAGGCCCACCAGGGCTTAAGAGTTTCTGTTGGGGCTACGTTTCCCTGGGCCAGGACGGGGGGGCTGTTAAGGCCATGCGGGGGACCCTCCCAGGGCTGCGTAGCCTAGCCTCCGTCCTGCGTGCCGAGCTGTATGCACTGCTCAAGTTGCTGAATAGCGCCCACCCGCCTCTGAGGGTAGGGGTAGACTACAGTTCAGTCATTCGAGGCCTCCGTAAAGGCCCCAGCTGGTGCTGCAGCCCTAGGAGCTCGACGTGCGGGCGAAAGGCTTTCTCTTGCAAGACCAGGCGCGCGTTGGGGCGCAGGCCCTGCCAGGGCAAGATGAGCGTGGATCGTCGGTGGGGCGTTGAGTTGGGGCGGGGGGTTGGGGAAGGCGTCATCTCTCCAGCCCTCCGCGGTGCGGCCATGGGGCACAAAGTGCACCGCGCGGGCCAGTTTTCTTTCTGCGATCGGTGCGGTGTGTTCTCGAGCGAGAGAGGGTGCAAGCTCGTGGCTGCCTGCGTGTACCGTCTCTCGCTCCTGCGCCGAGACAAAAATCCTTGTGCAGTGAAGGTCTCCCTGGAGGCAGAGCCGCGCTCCCTGGTACAGGTGGAGTGCGCGGCGTTCTGGGAGCGCCTGATGGATTGATCGGGAAGGGGCGGGAAGCACCCCGAGGTGGAGTGCCCGCCCATCCGTCTTACATATGGCGAGCTGAGGCGGGGACCGCCAGGAATCGTTCTTGCAGCAAACCTCCTCCTCCTCCTCCTCCTCCTCCTCCTCCTCCTCCTCCGCGCGACCACGCGCAGACACGCGCGCGCATAGAACCGCAAACGCAGCGGGGGTCTTCCAAGGCTCCCCGACACGCGGCTGCTCACAGAAGAGCCACGACGTTGCGGCGACTCCAACAACTTGTCACCCGCGCACCGACAAAACAACATAACATAAAATTGAAGGAATTCCGACACGCAGTGCTCGCCGATACCTTGGCATTCCGGCGCACAGCGACGCTTGCCGCGTTCGCGTGCCATTCATGTATATCGCAAGGAAGCTCTACGAATCCCCGGCGGTGACCAAGGTTGACGGTACCTCTGGCTTCCAGTTGGGATATAGTACTGCAAGACTATAGCCTATGGGACTCTATGGTATAACGCTATCAGGCTATAGTGATATGTGGCTATTGGGCTCTACGGCTATAGGGCTCCAGGGCTATGTGGCTACTGGGCTATAGGGCTTTCGGGCTATAGGGCTATATGGCTATAGTACTGTATGGGGCTCGAGGGCTAGATTCCGGGGAGAAAAGGCTTCCGTTTTAGCGGCCCCACTCTATGCTGGAGCGACACCGTTCTAGGCTAGAACTGCGCCGTTGTAGGCAAGAACGGTGCCGTTCTATCCTAGAAAAGGGGCCTCAAGATGACCTCCAAGATCGCTCAATTAGCCCTCGATGAGCCAATACAGCTCGCAGCGTGCCTACAAGACGCTCCAAGATCGCCCCAAGACGGCTTCAAGTGGCCACATAGCCTCCCAAGGACGCTCCCGACAGGCCAGAATCTTGCAAACAACCCAAGGACAATCAACTGGGAGCGGTGAGCCGTCAACCAGGTTACCGCCGCGACCCTCGTAGAGCTCTCAACACGCAAATATGTGCTCGTATTATGGGGACAGAGCTTCCTTCAATATCAGCTGAAAACTTGCAGAATTGTTTTTTTTTTTTTCGGGTTTGATGCGAAGTCAGTTCCGTCAAGTGTTTTAACAACATACCGCAGGTACCGACCTTCGAATTTCACCGGCAGACGCAGCCTAACCCACAACAGGTGCAACACATATTGGCATGAGACAGCTATCATGTACACAACTCTACGCCGATGTTATCGGAATATGTCCTGATATACCTCGAATCACAAGCCTACCGCCGATGCAGATTTATGCTTCTCGTCATGCTGAATCCATGGATGCAAGTCAGGGCTGTGTAGCTTGCTTTCTGCTTGAGTCAAGTTCACAAAACCATGTTCATCTTGAAAACTGCATCCCGACGCCCGACGGTTCCTCCACGTCGTTTAGCAGTAATATTGCAGCTACGGACCTGGGAATTTGACAGGCAGACGTGGCACAGCCCACACCGCGTTAGAAAAATCTGGGTTCCCAAAACGAACTTTCAAATCTCTCACAATCTCCAAAAAACCAACCCAAAGTTGCCACATTGTCCGCCTGGGCCGGGTGGGCCAACCAGCTCCACCCCGCGCCGGAGTTCTTCTGGCTCATCGATGCCGATGAGCTCTACGAGGTATGATGCCGGAGAAAGACCCCAATCAGAGTCTTTGTTGTTCCGGGCTCTACGGCTATAGGGCTATAAGGCTAAATGGCTATCGGGCTATGGGGCTATATGCCTATATGGCTATAGTGCTATAAGCTATAAGGCTATAGGGCTGTAGGGCTCTAGGGCTCTAGGGGTAGAGGGTTATAGGGCTCTAGGGCTAGAGGGCCACGGGGCTATAAGACTACAGGGCTATAGGGCTTTAGGGCTATAGGGCTACAGGGCTGTAGGGCTATAGGGCTATTTGGCCATAGGGCTATAGGGTTATAGGGCTATGGGGGTATAGGGCTATATGGCTATATGGATATAAAACTATAGAGCTATCGGGCCATAGTGCTATAGAGCCATGGGGCTATGGGGGCTATAGGGCTATCGGGCTATAGGTATATTGGGCTATTTGGCTATTGGGCTAAGGGCTGTAGGGCAATGGTGCTATAGGGGCTAGAGGGGTAGAGGGCTATTAGGGCTACAGGGCTATATGGCTATAGGGCCAATGGGCCATAGGGCTATAGGGCTGGAGGGCTATGGGCTATAGGGCTATGGGGCTACAGGGCTATTCGGCTATAGGACTATAGGGTGGTAGGGCCGTAGCGCTATAGGGCTATAGTGCTATAGGGCGCCCGGGCACGCCAAAATCGGCGGCATAGCTAACAGAACCATATATAATCCGCTAGGACTTTTGCAGAGTCCAGTGCTCTGGTTGGGGATTGAATCCGCTAGGATCCCTACAGAGGCGAGCTTTAGGGCTATAGGGCTATAGGGCTACAGGGCGACAGGGCTATAGGACTATAGAGCTATATGGCTATAGGGCTATAAGGGTATAGGGCTATCGGGCTATAGAGCTATAGGGCTATAGGGCTGTAGGGCTATAGGGCCATTGGGCCATAGGGCTCTATGGCTATAGAGGAATACGGCTATAGCGCCGGGCGGGCCGCCGAAATCGGCGACGCAGCTCCCGAGCACCCCGGCGCCCGGGCACCTGGGCTTGCCGCCGAAATCGGCGGCGCAGCTAACCTAACCGTGTGAATCCGCTACGTTTCCTGCAGAGGCAAGATCTGATTGGGGAATGTCTTTGGCCTTCTCGTCTTTTCGCTTCCGATGGGCTCTTGAGGCCTCGATATCGGCCCAAGATGGCCCAAGAGAGCCCCAAGAGGGGCCCCAGAGAAGCCCAAGCCCGAGCCAAGAGCTGCCCAACAGGGCCCCCCGCTGGCCTCGCCGGGAGGCGGTGCGCACCGAGCCTGGGCCAAAGAAGGCATCCGTTCTAGCCTAGAGCGGTCCCGTTCTACGCTAGAAGGGTACCGATCTAGGCTAGAACGGCGCCGTCCTAGGCTAAAACGGTGCCGTTCTAGCGTAGAACGGGGCCGTTCTAGCCTAGAGCGGCTCCGCGGATGATGCGCGCTGAGGAAGGGGGATTTCTGTCGGCCATGTGTCGCCGGCGCAAGCGGCCAACTGAAGACTGGCCAGAGTTGGCGCGCCCGGTTCCGACATGCACGTTTCTGGTTGTTGAGTTTCTTGCTGCCGTTCGTCGTTGGTGGAGCTTACTTTGTATAAGCAGTGGTGTTTTGCAAAACATGTCGTAAGCGCGGTGCGCGGTGAGACGGACGATCCCGGCACAGAGTATGATGGCACAGTGGCGGAACTTGAGTTTGGAGAGGTTGATATCTTGTGCGGCGCGCCGTCTTTTCAACCTGTTCCTCCCCTCGCTCGCACTGAACCCAATCGACGACGTGGGGTGCGTGAACCTACGCGACGTGCGACGCGACGGCGTGACGGAATGCCTGAGCCCCCTGAGCACCGTGTATTTCCTGCTGCCAAACGCGCTCAGCGGCAATGTAGCCGTACTCGGCCGACGGCGTCCATGCAAAGTTGTTTGCGTGTGTTGCGCGCGTCCGGTTACTGGACGGAGCGCAGGGGTACGTTCTGTAGATCTTTGATTTCCCGGAGGGCCAAGACCCATGCTCGGGTTCACTGTGGGGGGACTACTATGGAACTCGCTCCATGGCGCTTGCTCTTTGAGCCCGCCCTGGGACCAAATGATGACTTGGAGTGAATGCGGGCTGGGCGGAGTTCCTGGGGGGTGATTTGAGAGCTCCTGTTGGACCATGTCTTGGAATATTGTCTGATTCTCGAGCATGGTCTTGGCAGGTATCGCATGGGGGTGGATGAGGAGGAGATGGCGGAGGAGCAGCTGCAGCGGAACCCTGATCGGAAGGCAAGACGTTTGGCCGCCCTGAACGAAGACGAGACTCGCTGGCGAACCAACTCTGCTGGTATGTCTGGAGATACGAAGTAACGGCCAGTGTGTAATCAGGTGGCTGCCGGGAAGTTGCCGTCGTCATAATGAGATATATGCGCGTGCTGCAGAAATCTGCAGAACCGTTTGTACGATGTGAGTTAGTAATTCAATCTACTGAATCCTGAATTGGGAAGAGATATTTCGAAGTGGGTCTATTGTGGAGGGAATGAGGAGGCGGACTAGGAGACCCATGCAGCACGTGAAGATACGACTTCGGACATTCGGTGGGGTCATAGCTTTTCCAATTCATTATGCTATGCGAGGCTCGTCTCGATGGTGGCAAGTGTGATGTAGGGGCTTCATGTGGCTTCGTGATTGATCTTTCTAATTACCGTTATTCCTCCTCCTTCCTCCTAGCCTGCCCCTGGATTCCATGAGTGCTGGTGGCAGACAGGAGTTGGCCTCCGTGCTTTTGTGCTCCCACCCCATAGTGCAATCACACAGGCTTGGTTGACATCCTCTGAAAGGCTTCTTTTGGGTGTTTCCAGGCTCATTTCTCGGATGAAATTCTGAGGTGTTTCTGTTATTGGTCTGCCTCCTGGGGGCTCGAACCGACCGACCGCAGAACCGCGCAACTATGGTTGACACTTTACCACCGGCGCCCAGTGTGAGCTCCCCAGGCGTGCTTTCCAGCGTCCTGGCAAGCGTCTCCCGCGCGCGTTTCCCAAGCTTCCCAGCGTCCTTGCGAGCGTTTCCAAGTAGCGTTTAACGCCCTTTGCATTGCTTCGCTATCCAGCTTTTGTGCTGCTCAATGGACCCCGCAAGTTCCCGGATAGCCTCTTGGAGAGCAAAGAGGGTTTCCGATGAAGCGCAGGGTAGCGCCGGAGGTCATTCCGGCTTCCAGCAGGGAGCCTTTGCGCAGCCTGCTTGACCTTTCAGCGTGTCCCGAGAGACGTCATTTCTTCGCGGTCTCCAGTGCGCGTGCCCGGAAGCTCTCAGGAGGTCCTGCGGAAGCTCTCTCCAGGTCCTTCCAGAGTGCTCCGCCAGGCCTTTCCGCGCCCTTCGGACGCCCTGCCACAACTATCCGGCTTTTTTGACTCGACAAGTGGACTGTCCCAGATAGCTTGTCGAAGAGCTAAGAGGGTCTTTGCATAAGAAGCTGGCAGGCAGGGCCACGCGAGCTCCTCTTCCAGGCCCCCGGTCAGGCATCCACGCAGCAGCTCTTGTGAACCTGGAACGTGTCCTGGCCTTCGTTTTCCTCCTCGTGAAGCCTTGCTGCAGCTCCTTCGCAGCTCCCCCGAAGCTCCTTTGAAGCTCGCTTCTCGAAGCTTGCAGGCTCCCCAGGCATGCATCCCAGCGTCCTGGCAAGGGTCTCCCACGAGGATTTCCCGGATAGCTCGTAGAGAGCTCAGAGGGCTTCATATTATGAAGCCTGAGCCGCAGGGTGGCCCAGAAGACCGTTCT